>LGRX02004514.1:0-63075 GCA_001247695.2 Cymbomonas tetramitiformis | reverse complement strand
GCTTAACGGAATTGGACTTATAATCCTTTACCGGTCTGTTCAACTCCTCAATATTTTTGTCCAGTACGCACGCTTTGACGAACATCTATCGCGATGAGTGAGAATGGATTCGCCACGTACTAATGTGAAATTTATTTAGTTATGTTTGTCAAGCACAACTTAGGATCACAACTCCGTCTACCTCAGTCGATATCTCCGGTAACTTCGGATGACTGGCCAAGAATCCGATGACAAACCACGGTTTTGGCAAAGGTAGCATTTAGCAGTTTTTTCACAGATATTGGTACCCGCATATGCGTATCTGTGTAAGGGTATGATTTATACAAGGCTCACTACACCTTAGCAAGGAAGGATCAATTCCTGCTCCTGTCATATCAATTTGATGCAGGGTAAAAAATGTTAGGGATATAACCCTGCAGTTCTCGGGTTGCAGCCCATTGCACCGAAGATGCATCGCAGTTCCTGGGATGCAGCCCTGCAGTTCTTGGGATGCAGCCCTGATATATTTATACGACCGATGGATGAAAACCTCTTGGGTATATGTTTCCACGGCCTGATTATTTTTAGGTCGGCATTTATTGGCAAAAGTCATTGGCTATCAGCTTTTGACTCAGAAGCCACAATGTTATAGAAGCTGCGACCTATTGTGATCATATGCGGCAGTTATGCCTTCAGCATACGTAAACAATATGATTATGTGGAACTTATAATCCCACTTAAGTTGCATCATGATAAATTTATCAGGTGTCAACATGTGTTAAGGATTTGATAAGGGGTTGACGCCCCACAAGCCAAAGGTCACTGTCTCATAAGGCTCGCCTCAAGTGTGCGGCTTTGAGGATTAGTGTCCTGGCGAGGCACAGTCATGATGCTTCCTAGTCCATAATGGAACTGGAAATGAGAATACTCAGGATATCCGAAGACGGGAAGGCTTTTGGTTGGCCATAGTTACTGTCAAGATGCTTAACCTTGATGGGGTTGCATTCGGATACAAACTGTGCAACCATGCATGTGACTTATGCATTGATGTATGACTTTGATGAATTGTCTCTTGTCATGAACCTGGAAGGAATAACGGGCAATTATCTAGAGTGGCTGATTTACTCACTCGGCTTTGCTGTTCATGGAATTCGATGCCTGATGGCACAACTAGCAATTCTTTGCTCAGATGCTTTCCTCAAGACATTGGCAACAACTTGTGTGCCAGCTTTTCTAGATTTGGGGAAAAACCATGGATCAACAATTTATCAATCAAAACACATGTATCAAGGTTGATTCAACGAATCCTTCAACTCTTGAATTTCGACAATCAGCATCTCAGGCTGTTGACGTCAAAGTGATGGTCGTAAGCTTACAATATAGCTTATTCACATTTAAAAAACCATCGTTCTCCTATGTCAGTGCCCCTACAATATGATAGAGCCGGAGAAATATGCATCTATGATTTCTTCATAATGAACTTTATGAGTCAATAAGTCAAATAAGACTTCATTTGATGTTTCAATCGGCATGATGTACCGTGTCATCAATTTTATGGCTGCTATACACAGATGCTGGAACTTTTGATAAGATCTTTAGTTTTCCAAGCAAAATCACATCCAAGCAAAATCACAATGATGTAAGGTGTGGCAGCTGTATGAAAATGAATGAATCTATACTCTTCCTCCCCCTCGCAAAAAGAGATGTATCAAACCAATCAGATGGTGATGGAGGATGTTATTCAATCATTATGTTATGCGAATCAGATTGAGATTACTCATCGAATGCTTTAGAGGTAACAATGTCAATCTGAACATTGATTCTCTCTACGTCATATATGCCTGACGTTTTTGAATGTGGCTAATGCCAGATGATGTCAAATGCAGTTGTTGGATTGCAGCTTACATACATTTGTCAATTCAGGGTCACTATAGTGTGCCCAACTTAGACAATGTTCTGGAAAATGATTGTCATGATGAACAAAGAAATTAGTGATGGAGAGTTACCGAAGTTTAACTTTGGTATCGAAGCTAATGGAGAGTCAATCAAGAAGTGTCTTAATGACGACAACTTACTACGAGTTGTATTTTCGTAGTTGATGGATGGCTGACATGTCATTTCTTTATGAATAGAACATGGCATTGCCTAGTGATATGTGTATATTCTTCAGCACATGATCACTTATCTCAATGGTGCCTTATTTTTGGGCAGAGACTTGTTATGATAAAGAAATATGAATGATGAATGTGTCATTTCAATCCGATAGAATTGTGACTTGTTTTATGACTATAAAATTTCTGTTACTTTCCAGAATGAGGATGAATTGTGCTTGGAGATCGTATGCAGATTGCAGGTTTTCCAAGACTTCGTGGCCTAATGGATGAGGCAACAAATTTCTATACATTCCCGAATGAGCTTTCAAAGAGTCTTTATTCCTCAATGAAGCATGCTTGTCTTATGTGACAAAATGATATGAAATTTCAAATATGATGTCAATCTATATGTGGATGGCTTATACCATTGTATGCTATTCCACAAATAAATAGTGATGTCAGAATAAAACTTTGGACAATTGCAACTTAGTACAAATTTGAGTGCATTTAAGTCCACTAAAATGTTCAGATAATAATAATAATAAAACATTTACGCTAGCAGAAGGGACAAAGTCCTGAGAGTGCGGTAACCCTGCAAAGCAGGCTAGTGAAAACACTAGGGGCTACTCCCTCTACTATAGCGCGCCCACAAAGGGGCTCAACCCACTTTTCAGCAGGGTGACATCTAGAGAAAAAGCAAGGTGCTAAGCAAAAAACTCTAGAAGGTGGAGAAGCAGCCATGGCCGGGTGAGTGGAGGGGTGGCTGAATCTGAGCGGTGGGGAGGGAAGTCGAAGAATTAAGGGGGTATTTGGAGACGTTGAGGAAGGGGGTCAAGGTGGGCGGGGGAGAGGGGGGTGGTGGGGGAGGGGAGGGGGGGAGGGCCCCTCCCCTAGGGGACGGGGAACCACCTTATATTGCAAGACTTTTGAAAATTACTGCAAAAGAGTTTGAAGAAAGTCGTTTGATTGCTGCACAGCTTCTGTTTCTGTCATGGTCTCACTGCTCGAGATGTCAACTGTATGCGGGTCAGTGTTTAAGGTGGTGGGGGTGTTTAACAGAAACACGTCTCGCCTATTTCTGGTGTGTTGCCTACAGATTCTTGAAAGTTTTTTAAGGAGAGGTTTAATCTTGCCACGGGGAACACCTATCGTGTTGAGGACAGTACCGAAAAGAGGAGGGAGGTACCCCATGAGTGTAAGTGCTTTGGGCCATTTCACGGTGCTAATGAAGGGCTTAGAAGCTACGTTGGTGATTGTCGTGTCATGGTGACCGCCATAATAATGCTCAGCACCATTCTGATGATAGGGGGGGTCTTGAGTGGGCCATGGGCACAACGAAGAAGGGAGTACGTTGTCCCTTTCGTTCAGAACTTCATTCCAAATATCAGGGCTAACTCCAGTGTATTCTAGTCTCCTCTCCGTGACTCTGGACTTAGGGAGGACATTGAGGAACCATCTAGCAATCTTTTTCTGTGTAGGCCTCCAGTCAAAGGCTGGTTGAGTATCGCTGGGTGCACTGTCTATAGCTATGATAACGACATCCGAGAAATCATCCTTATAGCATCCGCCACCTGGGAGAACGTAGGGGTCATCACCCGTCCAATAACCATGTGGGATAAATGGAATAGTGTTATGCGGGAATCTGAAAACAAGTTTAAATCCTTTATCAAACCATCTTTTTTGGTTTTTGGGAGACAGTGGAAGAATCCATGTTCCTGAAAATCCGGGTACAGTGTTGGCCGCTTTATGTCCCATTTCCAAGGTAGTCATAACCGCCGAAGATTTGCCCTTATCCTTTCCATCAAAGGGGGGATTTCCGTAAACTATTCTGCCAATGCCTGTTAACGGGTCCACGTAGGCATCCCAAGCGAGGCCATCAAAACCGATTTTCCCATGATAACAGAAGGGCCTGAGGGCTTTTTTCATTCTAGTGGTGGGTATGCATCTTCTCGAGTAAATTCTAGGGTGGGCATTTAGTGGGTTGGAGAAAAGTTCACAGCCGTTTTTGTCAAGGTTTCTGTCATCCACCAAAATATCTAAGAGGCTTCTTCTTATTGCATAGCAGTTTTTAGGGTCTCCCGATTCAAACTTACATGCATTGAGGGCTTCATGGATATCGTGTGCCCTATTCGAGTACTCCGCAAGTGAGCATGGGACTGCTTTGTTGGAAAGGCGGTGCCAAGCCAAAAGTTTCCAAAACTCTTTCTTTTGAACATATTGAAGTTCGGGATATTTAATTGTTCCCTTAACATGGTCCACTTCAGGCTTTGCGGTCACAGCAATGGTATTCTTTTTTGAACTTGATGGACGGTACATGCTAGCTTCCGGGAGAGCGTGTAAGTATAATTCCTCATTCATTTCCTGTCTTAGGTCAGCAAGTGGGAAAAGTTTCGATGGTTGTGTTCTGATGTATATGTATGTTCAGAATCTGAATCTAATGTACTTTTCTAGCTAAAGCTACCATTGACTGTCCAACATCCACTCTGGACATTGTTTCTTACGTCTTTTGGCATCACGCTCAGCGTTTTTCTTATTCTGCAAGCGCCTCTTTGCTACTTTTTCATCCGGAACGTTGTACCGGCTACGAAACTTGCTGGTAACTTCTTCTTCTGAGCTTTCTTCATCCAAAAGTAAAACTGGCTTCAACTTGTCTTGTTCTTTCATCTAGGACGAATCACACAGGGATGCAGCAGACCTGCAGCATGAGAAGAAAATAAACAGCAAGAAAGTCATTATGCAAAATCACCACTGAAGGAGATGACTTTCATCATAGGGTGGTATATTGGTTGTTTCATATGACACATAGAAGATATGAATAATTCGTAGAGAATTTTGGGATAAACATCCTGGATTGGCTGTGCTTGATTGCTCTATGCCCAAGAATGACCGAAGAGATTGCTTGCCACTTTTCAGCCATAAGCGTAGAGGCTGCTTAACAACGGTTGGGACCATAAGCTAAATAGCTATGCAGCTATGTCGGAGGCTGAATAGCCATGATTGCACAGACTCTGTCTTTTATGATGAATAGACCTCTGAGAAATGGTGTCTAAAAAATTCAATTGACAACAACTCAACCTTTTGGTATGATGTAGAGCTGATGATCTTTGTTGCACTTCAATTGTTTATTGTGCACTAATGAAATGCCTCGTGATATATAATCTCACAGAATAGGCATTGCTCAATGGCGATATGATCAGATATGTAATGATCAATGAAGACAAGATGGTTGGTATGGCTCATTCAGTAGGCATAATTACCTCAAAGAGATGCCAATACACGGATACATATCAAGACATAAGGGCAATAGGCTTATTGTATAGCCTTCAAGGCAGCTAGCATTTATGCTGCATTGGTCAGCTCAGTGGCTTTGACCTTTCTAGGTGTTGTACTCAGGCCGTGGCCTGCATATTGCATTGAGTAATCTTGACACCTTTAATGATCCAATCAGATGATATGTATGAAGTATCAAGAATGGTTGCCCTTTCCAATGATCATCGGTGGCAGAGGCTATATTGCTTGCACCGTGTCAGTATACATTTCTAGTCTGGATACATGCTAGACCAGATGTATACAATGTCTAGGTCTTCAAAATCAAGCTCATATGAATGTCATGGCTGATGTATGTGTCAACTTTCATGGAGTTTTGCATGGTTTGACTGTATATAGTCAGGCTTACCACAACAAAAACAATGATGCAACTTACTTGTTTTATTTTATTATTTGTCTTTATTATTTATTATTTATTTGGTTTTTAGTTGTATTTCTAGCTTATCATCTTCCCCCCTCAAGGAAGTGTATTGCTAGGCGGTTGTCAAGCGCCGTTCAAATACAACAGAGGTCCGACCTCTTTGTAATGACGTGGAAGCTTTCTATGAAGCTGGATAGCAGTTCTCGGGTTGCAGCCCCTTGCACCGAAGGTGCATTGCAGTTATTGGGATGCAGCCCGAATCCACGTCATTAGCGTGGGTCATATAGTACCCAAGCATGTGCTGTGTATATACAACACTACCCTCCAGCGGCGAAGTGGCTTGCTATTACCATCATCGTATGCTGTGGGATATCAATATATGATCAGAGAGCATGGATATATATATATGTACCATGTTTGTCAATATCGGAGAGACTATGTCTTCTTTAAAATCCTCATGACTATATATATAATGGTGGTATACTGATGTCAACACCTTCTCTCTGAGTGATTCATTGATTTCAGATGTGATGTCGTGGCAAAAAATATATGTCCACGTCATTGGCACGAGTCATGGTGTGTCCATGCATACACGATCTTAGCGCAGGTCACAATACAGTGCCCGAGCATACGCGATTTTAGCGTAGGTCACATTGTGCCTCTGTTTATTACATCTGATAATATCTGTTACTCATCTTTGTGAGTCTAGACAGCATTGTGCTGATTGCAATGCTTTCTCTAGTGACTTATATATCACAGATTATACCAATGTGGTGATCAGTCCAGTGCAATATTTTGTCACCGGAATGTACAGGGATTGTGAATGATTGCAATCCAGCCGGAGGAATAATCTCTACAGCTATTCTGTACTAATGAATTCATTGGAGTTATACTCATTCGACGATTCAAAACCCATGTCATTTGTAGCAATGACAACTCACATGGATATATAGGGTTTTTATCAGAATGCTTTTATGTGATGTCAACATTTATGAACAATTCACTTGCATCTCAGGACAAAAGAGTTACGCTTGGAAGGTTTTGCATGGTGGTCACCAACAGTTATCAGCTGTTATTCGGGTGCCAAATTCTGCCTTCAACACTGGGACTATATCAACCAGTCTTACAGCGATGCACTTGTCCTTCCCACTCTTATGTACGGCTATAGTGCCAAAGTGCATCAGGTGGGATATATATATATACATTATATAACTATCATCTTCTGATCCAGGAAATGCAATTAAGCATGGTATCAGGTTATATGTTATGTATATAGTTCAGCATTCCAAACTTACTCGAGAATGTAAATGCTGAGCAAGAGTCAACTTATAGTCATTGGAATATAGTTTCCCATCCGAGTTTACACTTTATTAGTGATGGTGGATTCAACGTTGTACAGATTTCAACGTTATTTGTGGATGCAGTGATTTTATCAAAAGCAATCCATCAGAAATCACCAGATCGGAATATGAAATGGATATGTGTGAATCCTATCCACCTTCTTCCCCCCTTGAGGAAGTGTGAATACATAGGCAGTTAGTTGTTTATATACTTTAAGCTTATAGCTTATAGCTTGCAGTCCTTATAGGAATCAGCTGTTACAGTTTTAGGGTTGCAGCCCTACAGTCCTTGGGTTGTAGCCCTGCAGTTTTTGGGTTGTTGCCCTACAGTTTTAGGGTTGTTGCCCATAGTATTATCATGTCTACGATGATTTAGCATGATATAATAATGCCAAAAAAACGAAGTTTTTCCAAATAATGGCGGCATTTTAGGGCATGTGTGGTTACAGTGGCCCTATTACCCAATACAGTTTTTAGGGTGTTACTTGATATCAGTAACCCTAATACAGGTAAAAAATAAGCAGTATAACGATTTTGCCAAGATTTTTAAGCAAAACTGCATTCAATACCTAAGTGAATGTTAGGTGATTTTCAGAGGGTACGTTATACCCTTCACACACACATTCAAATATTAGGGTGTTACAGGGTGTTACACGTGTTATGTCTTTCAGGGATTGTTATTTGATAGATAAATATCCATTATAGCAAAAAAAATCAATCCCGAATTTGCAAAAGATTACACGTACAGCATTTTGACCAATTTAGTGTTACAGCCAATATGTTTACCCCTATATATTACACACCTAATATCTAGGGTGTTACACGAGATATGACATGTGTCATTATGATTTTCTCATACCTCAATAGGTATAAAATCATATTATCAAATAAAATAGGGTCCGATTTTCAATTTTCAAATCTATCGCAAACGGATTTTACCCATTTTGGCCGTTTTTGGCTATATATATATACATATCTCTGTGTGTGTGTGGACTGCAAAGTACAGAAGTACTGCAAATCACTTTTCCTTTGCACATGACAAATTTTATGGTATAAAAGTGAATTATGCTGTATATCAACATCTGTGGTTGATCACATTTCTGGGTTTTACTGATTTAAACCCATGGAGGCAAATGCACTCTCTGGTGATATTTAAGATATATCAACCGTAATGAATTCACAGTTGTGTCAGATCCTAAGATATATTTGGATGTATACAACGAGTATATCAAGTGATATCTCTATGTTCAAATACATCTGGACACTGCTAGATGTAATCTAAGCAGTTTTTACACAACACATTATTTGTGTATATGTATGTCCACAACCACCTTTTGTCAATTCATGTATGGTTGCTGATCTGAGTTAGTACATGCATGTGAAGTGATCATCTGTATCAACTGTCAGAATGCAATGTAGTTTTTGTAGTTGCTCCAGCGATGATATGTGAGTGAGACGCATGGACAGTGCTCAACAGTGACCAGCTGTTTTTTGAGCACTGTATACTGCCTTCGGGTCTGGAGATATCTCCATCCAGCCCTTAAGCATGTTATTTGATCCTGTCCCATATCTATCGCCATCACTTGACACTTCCACGCACATGTGTTTGGAAGTGGGATCTATGTATTATGTATTGATACAATACTTGATCATTACACTTGGAGTCAGTGTATTGTCAACATAATGAATGCTAGTGTTTGTGCAGTGTATAGTACTGCTGATTAGTACTTGTGTGTGTGTGTGTTTACTTACACACACTTTGCAAGATCTTTATGGATATCACAATATCCTAACAGCTTATCATGCAGATTGTCAGCATACCACGTACTGATTATATCTAACATGATATATATAGTTTAGGGATTGTTGTAATTCCATGATAATCTCATTACGATATGAGTTGCTGTTAAATTTCACATGAAGCTCAGGTGAGCATTCCTTCAAGTAATCCACCATAGAATGTACATGTTACCTGGAGAGCATCTCGGCTCCACCAGGGCACGACAAACTAATTATGGTGTTATGATTACTGTCAGGCACCCTTTGCAACATGGATTCTAATATAGTTTAGCATTCACTGCAATATGCTTATGCTCTATTTAATACAGCTGTTATCGTGATCAAGCTGTTCAATATAATAAAGTATGTAACATTTACAACATTGCAATCATTCAGAATAAGTTGTGTGCATGATATAGAAGTATATGCACTGTGTATTAATGATTGCTGTAAGTGAAATGAGTGTATGTGTGTGTGTGCTGATCTGCACACACATGTTGTGCACAGGTCACTGTGCTGCTGATAAGTACAATGCTGATGATCAAAAGTATTTGTGTGGTCATCAGAACATTGGAATATACTGCATGGTATAGTTGCATGGTATAATAATGCATGGTACATCTCGCTGCATGCGATGGATAGTATATGCTGCAAGTGTGCATGTGTGTGTGTGATATCATAGATTCAGCTACACACACAACATATAGTACACAGACATGTGATTGCACAGCGTCCATATT
Source organism: Cymbomonas tetramitiformis (assembly GCA_001247695.2). Taxonomy (NCBI): domain Eukaryota; kingdom Viridiplantae; phylum Chlorophyta; class Pyramimonadophyceae; order Pyramimonadales; family Pyramimonadaceae; genus Cymbomonas; species Cymbomonas tetramitiformis. The sequence goes on along the minus strand of LGRX02004514.1, from coordinate 53,456 downwards.
TATCTGATTTCGTCTACTTATACATGTGTGTGTGTGGCTACACACACAGCATATGATGCACACCCATATGATTGCAAACTTGTATGTAAATATGCCAGTGAATGGATAAACATCATCTCTTATGTGCAAGCATCACATATTTTAAGTAGCATGCTGCATATATGTATACCATCATCGCGCGTCATCCGATCATAATAAATCTAGCAGGTGTGTATATATCCTGTCAAGCAAAATCGTCATGCGCGCGTAGACTAGTGATTTTTGCAACCATTTAAAATGACGAGATTTTGATGCGTACACTGCACTGAAATTAGTGCGAGTAGCGATTTATTAAAGTCGCTGATGTGCGCGCTGCAAATAGTGAACATATCTCTGTCGCAGGTATGTATGGCATATGATATGAATGCCATTTCGTGTACGGAACATACACTGATGACGATTTGTTCATCTGCGCGTCAGTATGTCGCATATCGTGCAATTTTGCGAATGATAGCAGCGTATGTATGCGATTTGTATGCTGTATGCACACCTCTTCGCGCTGTTATCTCTGACGGCGTATATGTGAACAAATGCGATTGCGACGATGTCTCCTCGCGCACTGATTTCGCTGTTTATTCCGCAGCGGTCGATATTATGCGAGATATGTTGATATATGTGCGACTGCAACGCTGTTTGAAATATGCGATCCGCAACCTGCGCACACAAAATTCGATATCTCTACTACTGCACTCACACTTTATGCGTCCTCAGTTCGTCGCCTTGACGAGTCGGAGAATACCACTCTTAAGGGTTCGCTTGGAAGCGATATGATATATGATATATAGCGAGGCTATTATGGAACGTTAATAGCTCACGCAGCGTATGTGTGGATATGAGTGCAGTGCTTCTTCAGAAGTGACTGCTGTAGCCCAACGCTACCTCATTTTACGCAATGCCCCGCATCTCATAGATGCCACCACAATTGGGTTGTGAACCCAAGGCATTGGTTGAACAATCAGTATCGGCTGAACGAATAAGCCATATGATACTCGCATGCTTGTTCAGAACATGCTAGAAGCAAAGATGAGTTTTCTCCGAACACTTTCGGTTCTTCAAGACTTCATCTTGCTTTGCCATCTCGATGCCACAACCTGGCCTCTCGATGACAGGTGTCACTCAAGGTGAGTGAATGACAAATGGTATGACTGTACATGTCATAGTCGACCGTACTGACGACTGTCATAAATGTATGACGCGACTCGACCTGTACAGTCATGATCGACCATACTGTCGACTGTCATAATAATATATGACATGACATGACATGACATGGTATGACACGTATGACAGGTATGACACATATGTCATCGGTCATAACCCTGACACTTCGCATGCCCCCATGAGGGATAACTGTTGCTAGCCTCTGCCAAAACAGTCCGTACGGCACAGGTGCAATGCCGCAGCCTACTCTCTACGGAGCCTAACAAAGATCCGTTTGCCCTTCTGCGGGCCAAAAACAATCTTCCATCCAGTTGCCGCTAGTGCACTCCCGGATCACCGCTGCCACGGTGCAACCTGCTCAAGGGCGGGGGGCGGGACTTCCACACAGTTAATGCTGGATTCAGTGACCCGTAGGTCATAACTATTCTGACTCCCGTTAGCTGTACCAGTACTCGTACAGTACTAGGTGACAGATCCCTAGGTCACAGACACGTTATATTCGTTTATCTCTTATAATGAGTTCTGACTTGTATGAAAACTATTCAGTGACCGCCCCGATATAATACGTTATATTATATCTCACAGGTTATGGGGTATTACCCCGCTTTTATCACTGCTGACTTTGCCATGACTGGCTAAGCTTTTCCGCTTGGCGGGGCGTTGGGGCCTCGCGAGGTGTTGAATTGGCCACTTTAGGGCGTGCGGTTTGCGCCATGTTGCGGTGAGATTTCGAGTTGGGACTTTCGGCAACTTCCTCGAGTGTCCGCGTTGGATTTTGTTTTGGACTGAGCTTGATCACCTTTGTCAACATCTCCTTGGCCGTCGCGTGTTCGACTTCGTTGATTTCGTTCGACCCCTTCTTCTCCTTACTCCGCAACTGCATTACGGTCGCCCGCCACCTTACAATTTGCACCTCGCCTTTCCCCAACCCCCCTCCTGTAGGAATTTATTCTGATGACTTCATCCTCAGTTGGTACACCGGCCATGGGCGCTAGAATGCGCCTAGATTCAATTTTTGCTAGGAACGTGGGTGCTCGCTACAAGAGCACCCCGCAGTCAGCGAATGTAGCACTCGCTGCTGCTGACAGGACACGCAGCAATGCTGTTTTGCAATCGTCTTGGGACATTGACGTTGTGAAGCGTGTTGCGAAGGACACCTTAGGTACTAAGGCGTCCTCGTTTTCCGGGAGTGAGCCTCATCGACAACTTCTTTGGGATTCCTTGGTTACTGCCTTGGAGTCCTCGTTTGTCAACAAGGACAGCGCCAACGAGGACATCTTTGACCTCGTGGACGTCACCAAGGAGGTTCACCCGATCTTTAACGACATTTTACTTCGCGCGTTGGTCTCTTTGACAACGCCACACTCACCAGCTCGAAGGTGGTTTGACGCTTCCGCTCGGATTTCTCCGCGCGACGGTAAGCGTGCACTCCTGGAGATCACCAAGCGGCTGCTGCCGCCTGGGCATCGGCCGCTCCGCCACCATGAAGAACTCTTAAGCATTTCTTTTGGTTCTTCTAATGACCCTGAGCCCTTGGTCGCGCAATTTGACGAGTGTCTTAAAGCTATCGCGGCTAGCGGAGCGGGCCCCCTTGACGACGAGGCCGCCAAGAGGCAGCTGCTGGCGGCACTGGACGTCGATTTCTACAAGGAGGTGATCACCCCGCTCCGCCTGGACACCGAGTTGGCGAAGGTGAGCATCGAGGAAGTGTACACTCACATTCTAGAGGTGTGGTGGTGTGCGAACCCTAATGGCCCTCCCACCCGCCCCAAGACAGCCGCGCCTGTCCCGACGCACACGCCTCTCGGATTGGCTTACGCAGGTGACGGACAGGGTGACATCTCGGACTTCCTCGAGGAGTTCGCTCGTATCATTGGTGAGGCCTCTACCCTACTCACCTCCCTCCGTCATGACGAGCGCGGGGTTGCACCCGACACACCGCCGCCACGGAGTGATTTTCACCGTAGGCATGGGGGCGGTGGTGTGAAATTTCCACCGTCCAAGTGGCGCGACGAGAGGAACCGTCGGACCGACGGTAAGTTTCACGGACGTAATCGTCACGTGGGTTGGAAGCAACGCTTCGCGGCATCACCGCTCCCGAAGGGCGGGAATTGGCCTCAAGGCATGAAGCCGCAGGGTGCTAGGAGCATTTCCTTTCACTCCGCATCCTCGGCATTCGTTCAGGAGTGCCCCCTCTGCCCTGGGCACTTTCACGACACTGCACGTTGCCCTGAGGTGTGTGGTTCGTGCGATGTGGACCTACGGGATGCCGCCATGGACCTAGACGAGGTGGTTTCGGCCTTCCAGACGGCCTTCGACAACGAGAACGACGAAGAGTTCGCTGACTTGTGCCATGAGCACGAACAGCCGCTGGTGCGTACCGATCCTGAGCCTTTCACCTACCCGATACGGCACGACGTGGGATTGCGTGCACACTATGCGGGCTTGGGTCATGGTGCTTCGGGCGCCGGCATGGGAGATGTGCTATCAGATGCACGGGGAGTACTCGAGTCCCTGCGGTCTGCGGCTACGGCTGCACAGGTCGGTGGTGCTACCACAGCTGGTAAGCAACCACCACTGCACATCGGCACTTTGTCTGTGCCGCAGGTGGTGTGCGATGCGCAACCACCACCTGCCAATCGCGAGATCGACGCTGGACTTTACCCTGTTTCGGCATCGGACCCCGCTTCCTTCGATTCTCCTTTCGAGGAACCGCTACGAGTGTCTTTTATGGACCGGGTGATGCCCGGATGCCCTGACCCTTCCCTTCATTTGTGTTCAATTGAGCCTTCTCACGGCTCGATTCACCCGGAGGAGCTTTCCGTGATCGACGATGACGACGGCTCCGACAGTTATTCCTTTTCCGGAGACGAGATTCCCTCGGCCCCACCGGCTACACGGTCACGTGTCGGTGTGGCAACATTGCCGAGGGTCTTCTCTCTTGCATCTCTAGCCCTGCCCGCACTCATGTGTCTTGCATGTGTGTCAGCGGTTCAGGGTTCGGTGGTGCTCGATCGAGCCCCTGAATTCACCGCAGCGGTACATCCCACTGGGGTGACTGCCAACAGTCTGCCTGCCTTGCCGTACTATTTTACTTTCGGCATTTCTTTTCCGTCTTTGGTTTCGGCAGGTTTGAATTCTGATTTTCAATTTTCGGAATTATTTCTGATTTTGCTCTACGAGTCTTTTCCTGCCTCTGGTTTCTGGTCTTGGCTTCTGGACTATGGTTCTGGCTTCTGGTTCTGGACACTGGTCTCTGGACTCTGGTTCTGGATTATGACTTCTGGACTCTGGTTCTGGTTGAACTTCTTTGACACTGACGACTTCTTCAACTCTGGTGAACTCTGCAACTTTGTAGACCACTTTCAAAGTGGCTGAGTATCTGCAAGATTGAGCTGTAGGAACTTAGCTTGTTAGCAGTTACCTAGCAGCAGTTTTAGGAAGGGACCGCCCTGGCTAAAGCACAGGCCTCCCTCTAGCAGTTTCCAGCTCCTAGCTGTTTGTTGTTTCGGAACAATTTGCTTTGTCTGTGCTCCGCTCTCTGCCACCTGTAACAGCACTATGTACAGTCACAGGGTGGTGTGCTGGATTCAGTGACCCGTAGGTCATAACTATTCTGACTCCCGTTAGCTGTACCAGTACTCGTACAGTACTAGGTGACAGATCCCTAGGTCACAGACACGTTATATTCGTTTATCTCTTATAATGAGTTCTGACTTGTATGAAAACTATTCAGTGACCGCCCCGATATAATACGTTATATTATATCTCACAGTTAATCAGAACACGGCAAGAAGCCTTCTCAGTCACTGAGACGGCTCTTATGGCCTCCGACCGATTAGAAGACCTCAGTTTTCAGATCGGTTCCCGGTGACTGTCATACTTCAGATCAGAAAACTCTCAGTTTTCTATAATCGGCTACGGCTACAGAGCCGACAAATGACACCTTTGTAATGGAAACTCGGCCGTTGCAAACCCAAAGATCACCACAAAGCAGTGCGGAAAAGGGGCAAAGAAACACAACCAGCATTGCAATTCAGCAAGACTGCCCTGCTGCCTGCCGAAACCAGAAGCCCAAACCTGCAAAATCGTCTACCGACAGCATCACGACAACACAGCAAGAACAATCGGAGTCAAGCACCCACAACGACACTCCGTCAAACCATCAAGTCTCGCAATCGCGGCAGCGACGCCACTACGTGTCCACGAGACACATCGCCCCAAGAAAGCATCTACGCATCAACGAAGGCACAATCAATTGAACACCCGCAAAAGCACTCAAACAATTACTTGCACAATTCACGGCACACGAGACTCGTGCTCGCTTACAACGGCATCACGCCATACAAATTAGGGGTTTTCAAGTCCGTTCCTACGTCTGGCCATTCCGCACAGACCAAAGTTCATTGTGAACACACGCCGACGTACGGCAACGGCACTCATGGCCAACGGCACTCATGGCCACACAGTCAAAATCCACCACGTCCACGGCCACGACTAGCACAGCTCTGGCGAGGCAGGGTACATTCGTTCTGGTGGTGCCCCCATTGGCGGCAATTCCAACACTGGATCCCCACACCCCCTTGGGGCATAGGAGGGGAAGGCACATTCACAACAGGATGCTCATAAGAAAAACGTTCCCCTGCCGGAATCCCCCTCGGCCGGTCGCGTTGTTTCGCTGCAGCTGCAGCCACCTGCTTCTCTGCCTTCACCAACTTCTCGGCTTTTCGCATCGCCTTGTCTTCCTCCTCGTTGTCAACATATGAACGTAACTCCAACTTCTCGCACATCGGCCAACCCAACTCAGGCCCCTTGTCGCTGACCATCGCCAACATTTTGGCACGAGCTCGTGCTCGCTCCTTGCCCTTCTCAGCCAGGTCCACCACACGCTCAAGGGCCCTAATCGCGTCCTCAGGCAGCTCCAAGCCCACCACCAATTGCTGAACGTCCTTCACCGCTGCCACCGTCGTGACGTGAGCGACGTAGTGGTGCTGGACCTCAACGTACTGCTTGCGCAGCCCCTTGTCCTTGTCCTTCTCGTTCGTGGCCCTGGTCAGCTCCACACGATCAGACCCTGGAAAGTTCTCCAGGTCCACATGCATTTCCCAAGGGCGCCCACGCTTTCCAGTCGCTTGAGTCGCGTCCCCCAACAATTGCGCCAACCGATTGGTAAAACGACCCATTTGGACCATCAGCTTCTCCTGCTCAGGCGTAAGCTTCTCTCCGTCACCAAAAGCCACAATCGCTGCCGCATATTGAGGTCGCGCCTCCAACTCCGTAATCTTGAGCTGGCATTTCTTAGCGTCCGTGTACCACTCCATTCTACGCACTGAATTAAAGATAAATTCTCAACTACGCTACGTAATCACCGAATAAATTCTCACTACGGAATGCGCAGCGAGACACTTCCACACAGTTAATCAGAACACGGCAAGAAGCCTTCTCAGTCACCGAGACGGCTCTTATGGCCTCCGACCGATTAGAAAACCTCAGTTTTCAGATCGGTTCCCGGTGACTGTCATACTTCCAGTCACCTGGCACAAATCAGAAAACTCTCAGTTTTATCCTATTTAACGCGCAAAATTTTCCAGATTTTTTCGCTCGCAAAAGAAACTTTTTCTTATTTTTTACAAATTTGTTATAGATGTCATGACAAGTAGGAATGATTGTCCTGGCGATTTCCAAGTGCTAATTCAGGTTGAATCTTCGTGGAAGTTTGCTTGCCGTTTGCGATTCTCGGGTAGTGGATTGCTCATGACCGTTCGGTAGCCGGGGCCCAATTTGGGGTCCCCGGGGTAAATTTAATGTAAGTCACAATGATGACAAGTTAGGGCTATTCATTTGCGTTTCTAAATGAGAAACACTGATGGAGGAAGTGATATTGCTAACCACTAGAGCTATGGCGTCTAGGGCGTCCTCAATATCATAGCGGGCACCGGGAGTCGAACCCCGGTGCCCCGGTTGTATATATAGGTTGGAAACAACCGTCTAGACCATCTAGCGCTAGATGGTCTAAACGGTTGTTTCGTGCCCGCTATGATATTGAGGACGCCCTAGACGCCATAGCTCTAGTGGTTAGCAATATCACTTCCTCCATCAAACACAAGTGTTCTATTCACTCATTTTATTTTCTCTCTTTGAAAGTGACTCCGGTGTTTGACACACACACACATGAATGGACGTTAGTTAAACCTTCGGGTAGTCGTGCGACTACGTCTTCTTCATCCGTGTGTGTTTGAAGAGAATGGGACGTGCCTACTTGGCGATTTTGTTTACACTCGTTGGAGTTGCAGTATTTTCTTTGGCGGATGAGCAACGAGGAGAGTATCTGAGTATGTTTCGAAAAACTTTCGTATGAGTGACCCGTATAGAGACCCGCATTACTCAAGTACTCGTATTGCTGCAAAAGAAGGATACCGTGCTTTTACGAACATCCCTGGAAGGGCATTAACCAAGAGCCTCACGTTGACTCACAACGATGGGCTTTATCACGTCGTTGGTGAGAAAGCGGTAACGGACACCGAACATCGCACATTTGTTAGTGAACTGCAGAGTACACGCAATGAGTTGACAAAGGAATTGCAAAGAATGCAAGAACACATACAAGTGCTTGCCACCAATTTGGAGATGCTGGTGGGGGCCGGCCCACCGGCCCATTAGCAATCCCCCTCTGACTGATTGTGCCGGTTATGATCTATGGCAGACTCGGGCCAGTGATTGTGACTGGTGACGACTAGCTGTGGCCGACGGGTTCAATAGTTAGTAGTAGCACAGTAGGTGTCCGACAGGTTGTGGGTTATAGGTTTCGGTTGATTATCGCATTTTGCACTTCGATATATTCGTTGATATAATTATCACGGGGAAGCTGACTTTCTCCACTGCATTGAGGGGTCTAGCTCCTCATAGGTTTTGCTCTCAGTGCCCTGTCATCTATCATATGTCACCGCTCCGACCGACCGACCGAGTGTCTCACACTGCACCGATAAAACATCCCAATATTTTATCTTATTCAGTTTAGTCCGACCAGATCATCACCGCACCTATGTTCCCTGTGTTTCAGTGATATTATATCTCTAATATGTATCACTCTTTTCATCAACATATTCGTATGATATACTATATTCGTTATCGAAACACTGTGTTTACGTTTACATCGACACCCCACTAAGGGTATTCTACTAGGTCGTGGACCCACGCTCCGCGCTATTTCCCCACTGATAATGGCCATGTTTGATTTTCCTCTGTGGGCGTCCAATCCGCCGCCCTGTTATCCCTTACCCATACCAGATTCTTCTCCTTTGTCAGAAGCGGGCGGGGATCCACTCTGGCGGGGTACCGCAATCGAGAATGCTCCTCCTGGAGCGGCTGACGCACCCCCGGAGGAACACAATCTTTAATAAGGTCGAGGAGCGCGCGTCGCCCATCCCTGTCCGAAAGTGAGTCAGTTCCCAAAAGAGAATTCTCCATTGGGGACCCGCCCTTCACGACGTACGTCAGGGTCGTGTCGTAGAGCAGCTCGTTGATTTTCTCGATGCCTTGCTTGGTGGGGCCGTTGAAGTCAACGAGGACGAGAGATCCAGTCCAGCTGAACCAAATTCTGTCTTCAGGATGGCAACGATTTTCGCCAGCCTCTCGGTGTCCCTAGCAGCCTCGAAGTACCGCTCCTTTCCGTCCAAAGCCAGGAGCTCACGAATCGCCTTAGCCCACTGATGACGCTGCCTCTCCTTGGCACAGATCACGTCGACCTTCGCGCCGCTGTCCTCGTACGAAACCGCTGGAAGCCTCGATGCCATCGGAGTCGTTGGCAACACGCACTTGCAGCAAGCTTTCGTTGGGACGACCGGAGGCGTCGCTGGTGTGGGCGAGTTCCTCACCGACGGTGTTAATCTTATAGAAGAGTCGATGCCGCTGTTGGGCAACAACGCTCCTCTTCCAATCGCTCTTATTGTCGGTGCACTCATTACCTCAAAATTTCATACGGAGTGTGGTGGTACGTAAAAGAGGGCGCGTATCGCTAGCAGTTTGGAGAAGTGAAAATGTCCGAAGCGCAATGTGGACTCGTTGATGAAGGAGATAGGTGGAAATTAATCGCGGATCGTGGCTGGCTAGCGTAGCCGTCCAGCGAGGTACCAAGAGTATCAAATTCTGGTAGCATTCCAAGGTGGAACGTAAATCTCGAAGTCAGTGCGTCACCACGAGCTCCCATAACGTCATCTCATGATTAACGCTGATTCACTTCTCCTAGCGAGAACTCAATACGCGCTCTCGCACCACCTACTCCAATCGGTGTCGCTTAGCCAACCATGGCCAAGAGCAGTGTGAAATAAATAAAATAAATAAATAAATAAATAAATAAAATGGACGTGGAATCGGTCCACGACCTAGGGGAATATATCCAACCGACATATTCAGGGGTGAACAATCTGAACCGCTTGAGTGCTTTCGTTTCGTGTGATATCTTAAACTGTGATCAACTGTGAAAATACTTCAGCTAACGAAGAAACCAAATCCGAATCGGTCACCGCTGACTAATGTACGCCTAATGACTAGTCACTATCTCAGGATGGACTCATCTGACTCAGGGGTCATGACCGTTTACACCGATCAGAGCGGCCTGAGCAGATCTCAGCAGTGTATGTATGTGTAGCTCACAGTTTATCACGGCATGGTATTTATGCGGGAATAGATTAAGCCAAAATGGGGAATAGAACATTTTTGATGTAATTCGGGAATATATTAAATGTCACATGTCGCCATGCATGCAAACCGCCTCCCCCTCCCCCCCCGGTAGCCATGACTAGTAGGCGGGGAAAGGAAGGGAAAAGGGCTCGATCCCCGACAGCGACAGCCGAGCGACATGTCGCGACAGCGGAAGACCTATTGTCCCATTCGTTACAGCTGTCACACAGGTGTAAAATGGGACAGTCACGGACGCGTAAAATATAAGCCTCCGAAAAAGTACAGCAGGGTGTGCCTTTCTTGCCTTCCTCGGTGTGCCTTTCTCGGCCTAAAGTCACGATCTCACTCCCAAAGTAACCAAAAACCGTTCGATCGCCGATCGAACGGTTTTTGGTTACTTTGGGAACACGTGAAGCGGCAGTGAATATGGAATTCACGGCCGTGAATAAGGCTTCACTGCACGTATACCCCACACTGTTTGCGAGTAAATTAGATTAGGAAAGTATTTTCCAACGTTCGTAACGCACGTAGATATATCATTTAGACTCCTAGGAATTTTTTTGAGCTCTTGATTGAGCCGATCCGTGGCCACATCAGCTCAGTTTGCAGTCGCGACTGCGAGCTAAGCTGATAGGCCCTTATAACTTTCATGCACATCGCATGAAAACTCAAACAGCGGAGGGGTTCTCGTGCGTTCTAGCGCACGATACTTGGCAAACATATTGCTAACAGCAATATTGGTGCACCCTCAAACGCACAACCTCTGATGTAAGCTACTGTATGCGCAAAACGCGTGCTGCACATCATGGGTTTGGGTACATGCGAACTCAAACATGCCAAACAGCAAAGGGCTTCCCGTGAGTTCCAGCGCACGTAACTTTGCAAAAGTATTACTAAGATATATATCTTTTAGTTGCCAAAGGCCCAAGGCCTCAAAAGCCTTGTGCACGAAGCCATCAATTTATTTCTTTGGCAGATTTATTGGGTTTGTGTTCGAGTTTACCCAAACCCAATACATGCCAACCTGAAAAGTAATTCCCGTGCGTTATAGCGCGCGAAACTATGCACAAATATTTACAAGACATATATCTTTCAGTTCTCAGAAGCTCAAGGCCTGAGATAACGTGTTGGCAAAACCATCAATTTATTTCTTTGGCAGATCTATTGGGCTTGGGTTCGAATGTTTCCAAACCCAATACATGCTAAACAGCAAACGGCTCCCCGTGCGTTAATATTGCCAAGATATTTATCTTTGATATATTCGAAGCACAAGGTCTAAGAAAGTCTGTGCGCAAAAGGGTATAACTATTTCTTTGACACAGATTTCAGCGTGATATTCAAACTCATAAATCTGGGTCAAAGAAATGTTATGTTAACTTCGCGCACAAGCGATCGCAAACCTTGCACTTCAGAAATGTGAAATATATACAGCTTATCAATATATTTTGCAAGCTTACGTGCGCTGGAACTCACGGGAAGCCATTTGCTGTTTGGCATGTTTGGGTTTGAGTTTCAAACCCAAAAGGCATCATGCCAGCACGCGACCGTCTGTAATACACTCAATGGCTTGCCATATGCTCTTGCCGGTGCACTGATATTGCTATGAACAATATCACTGCCAAGTTTCGTGAGAAGATTCTCACGAAAATCCCTATTATGCAAAGCCGCAAGTGGTTGAAACCATCTCACACCGCACCAACTTAGCTTGCAGTCGCGACTGAATGCTAAGCTGATGCGGTTGCGGATGGGGCCAATCGATAGCTCAAACGAAAGGTATTCACCTAATGAATACAAACGCTTTAGAATCGAATGGTGGAAAAATTATGCTTCATGCTACATGCAATAAATTGTTTAGAAGAAGGGGGTGTGCCAGACGCAAAATATTGCACACGCTGAACCGCTTGTACCTCCGCGGTACCTAGTGATAGTTCATAGTTGATAGTACAAACGATAGATGGCATGTGACATATAATCTATTCCCGAAAAACATCACTTTTTTTATATTCCCCACTTTGGCTTAATATATTCCTGAATAATAGTTTTTCGGTTTATCACTGTATTTTTAGGGTTTGTCACTGCAGTATAGGGCTGCCTAGGACTAAAAGGATGCACACGACGCTCGCTTACAGAACTGCGACACCCTTACCGCGCGTGCCGCCGCGATGCGGGCCGTGCTGTGAGGGTCGGTCGTATACCCGCCGTAGTGATGATGTGCAGACCGTTGAACGTAAGGGTAGTCAGATCAATCTGACGGAGTAGCGAACCAACGTATAACCAATATGCGGCGCTTAGTGCCACGTCCAAAAAGTGGCAGATCGCATACTGTGGAGCTTTCATCGATTTTAATTAAAAACGAGGTTTATAAAATAATTGATAAAAAGGTTTGCGTGGTTCGCATTGTGACACGTCGTCTCCACGTCGGACGATCGGACCACGTAAGCGCCACGTAGGTGACACGTCAATATATCGAGCAAATAATTCGTTACGTTTGTAAAATGAATAAAAGGTTCACAGTGTATTTATATATATGAATATACGTGTGTCATCCAGAAGCCTGGTTTCCAGCTCAGACTTGGAGCGACCAAGGCGAGATGACTGGGCGTGCACTTTATTCCAAAACACTTTCGCGCACCACTTTTGGTCAGGTGGCCTCACAAAAGTGGTCCACAGGTCCTGAGTATCCGCCAGCATGCGCTTTAGCGCAGTTTTCATGCGTACTTTTCTCTTGATGCTGCGTTTTCCTCGTCGATTCGACGAGATGAGCCTTGCGGATTGATGCACTATGCCGGAGGGAATATCCCCTTGATGCTTTCACTTGCTTGCTATGCAGGGTTACAACACTCCTAGGACATGGTATTTTTTGTTGGCGTAAATGGCTTACTATAATATGCGCATCATCGTGTGATTATCATCGCTCTCTGTGCTTATATCACTATCGCGCGATTCACCAACGATGGACCAAGCTGTACGATAACTTGTTAGAAAACGCTTTTTCCCAATAAATAATTTACGAAAGCGAGCACAATGATGCTGTGATCGAAGCAATCGTGGTCATCGAATACCTGCCACCAGAATGCAATAACTTTCGCGGCGCCCGCGTTGCCAGAGCACGTGTCGTGAATAGAATCAATCATAGCGACCATGGATGCGCTGCAAGGGACCTGTCGACGCCGTTTCCGGAAAATTGCCCGAGAAGTCAGCTTCGTGGCGTGCATTAGGGCCTCACTAGTTTGCCGCACATATGGTATTAAATTTAGCAAAACCTTCGATATGGTTCCGCCGGTGTGCTCTTCTTTTGGGCCTCTGCGCTCATGAAAAGAGGCCCGGTCCATCGTATAAGCGCCAAAACAACCGTGTGTCATTGTTATAAGCGGAAACCGTTTTCCCTAGAAACGAAAACCCCCGGTGATACTTACGGCGTGTTTCTATATGACTACATCCACGACTCAGATATGATGAGAGTGATAACGGCCAATTTTCAACTTTTGCATATCGCGCGGTTTTTGGGTGGGACCCCGGCTATCATATTACATTTGGTCTTGGAAACTACAAAGTAACATGCAGAAGCCCAATATGACCTGAGAACTTATACTTTCGTCATATCCAAAATCACAAAAAATGGAAATATCATGAAATTTTTTCGTTGTTTGCCCCATGATCCAACGGATGGCGGAAAATGTGATTGCAAATGCAAAGGGACTTATTTTTAACATGTGTTATCGACTGTAACTCGTGGGTACCATGAAAAATGCCCTGAGACGCCCATTATCAGCTCACCACTATATGCATCATATCTGAGTCGTGGATGTAGTCATATATAGGATGTGCGGGACGTCACAGAAAACCTTGGACTTGACGCATCGTTATTATTACTTTATATGCAATTCTTGTTTCCGAGTCCTACAAAGGCCAAGAGTGTCAGCCTACGGTGAGCATAAAACGCCACACATAGGGTTGGGAAACGGCCATAAATTCGGCATGAAATGCGTCGCTATATGTGGTCGACACAAATTATGAATGACCATACCACAATTCGACAACCACAGCAAATCTCACCATTTCCTCTATTCATTCGGACGAATCATGACAACTTACCATAGACGGTTCGTGCCCTTCGAGGACATTCGTGCACAATGGGATTAGTTCGTAAGCCACTTTCCCACTTTCACCGACAATGTGAAAATACATCAAATACAAGCAAGATCGAACATCTTACCCGAATGTGTAATTTCTAAGCTAATGTATTAGCAATACAATTACCCATGTGCAACCTTACACCAATAATTTGCCTTATAATCGCAGTTACTTATCCTGACTATGCAAGATCTGCAGATGGCATGATATAACTGCACTTGGTATGAAAACCAGCATTAGGTCTGCACAGTCGGGGTGGACCGCCGGAAATCCTTTCAGAATTCCTTTTGTGGGTGTGTGGGAATGTCGGTGGGTATAGGCATGTGCACGCAGGTGCTACCATCAGTTACATAGACACAAACGATGTGCATGCTATGATCAGCAAGCTCGATGCCTTCAGGAACGCAAGCAGATGGCCAATCACATTACTTGCTACCTTTGTTCAAGCTTGAATGCCCACACTATTGAAGTCGGCACATCTTGTTTCCACTGCTCTGCTTGGGAAGGTCGGAGCTCGTTGTCTTTGAAGCTGAGGCACCACAACAAAGAAAACAATGATTAATAACGGATCCCAATCACTTGACAGCAAACGAGGTTTTGGCAACCATCCGAGCAAACAGAGGCACAGCTCACAGAGGTATACATAAGTTTCCAAGCAACATGTTGCTGATGCCGAAATCAATGCTACTTTATAATTGCATGCCCTTCACTGTGACAAAAGTGTCACGTGTCCCATAACACATCACGCGACCAACACCCTTTTGAGACAAGATTATCAAAATGCAATAAATTCTATGTTAATAGGATGCTTGTTCTAAAGAAGCGTCACCTGGTAGTGCTCCAACTCCTTCTCCTCGAACCACTGCATATAATAACAACTGGAAATCCTGCCCAAAACCCCTAAAAAACCTAAGGGCACATGGTGTTGATGTTGGGCGCCTCTCGACACATCAAGTGCCGTGAGGCTCTCCATCAGCAGGGAAGCATCTACATGTAGGAACAAGGTGGGGGTAACGACTTGCCACACACGGAAAACAAGAATCAGCATGGCATAAGGGTTTTTAACAGAAGTCAGGTGCCAACTCTTGTCCTGCAGGTGTAAGAAAACCGGTGCGCGTGTGGAAAGGTTGGATATGTATGCGGCAAAGTACGCGCGAGTTGTGTCACGACTCTCGAAATACATATTTGCCACTCACTATGCAAACCTGTCCAAGGATATGGTGACTCCTTTATTCCTTCACTTTGGCCTCACTTCTCCGATAGTGATTATTTCATGTCAATGGCGCAAATGTCAACTTTGGGGCTTAGGAAACTTGACGCTCGCTTGACTTGAAGTGGAAAGTCCTTGGGACATGCGACCGTGGTGCACCTCGAAGGTGAGGGACATGCGACCGTGGCGCACCTCGCAGGTGAGGGACATGTGACCGAAGGTGAGGACATGTGACCGTGGTGCACCTCGAAGGTGAGGGACATGCGACCGTGGCGCACCTCGAAGGTGAGGAACATGCGACCGTGGCGCATCTCGAAGGTGAGGACATCGACCGTGGCGCACCTCGAAGGTGAGGAGGACATGCGACATCGTGGCGCACCTCGAAGGTGAGGGACATGCGACCGTGGCGCACCTCGAAGGTGAGGGACATGCGACCGTGGCGCACCTCGAAGGTGAGGGACATGCGACCGTGGCGCACCTCGAAGGTGAGGGACGGCCCAAGAGGCACCTCTAACCCAACCCGGGTTTCCCATAGCACGCTATCCTTTACCCCCAATATCAGACCCCACAGCCGCAGCCCCTGCCACCCGAGCTGATACCGCTCTCCTGCCATGCGAGCACAAAGAGCATTCGTGAGTTTGCTTCAAGCTCAAGCCCAATCCTTGAGCCTCGGAAGACTTAATAAGAGGAGCAGGAAAAAAAGTACGTCATGAGCACGCCATAAGCCTTCAACTGCATGGCTGCTGGACCAACATATTAAAGCAAGCAAGAACAAAACACCTGAGGCTTCGGGATGTGTGGAAGGTGTGACACATCGAAGCCGCAACATGCCCCACACAACAGCCTTTCCGTCCACCGAACAGTATAGCCAGCCCAAGACGAGTCGCCTGGGGATACGGCGAAACACGTGTCCTGCCCTATAACAAAGAATCATTCACATCTCGCTGACTCCAACGTGACTCTTCAAACCACCCAAAACATAACCTGCCCCGCTGCCTTCCCAGTCAGTGGGAAGAGTGCGTGCACTTCCTGTGACTGGAACACCGGGCATCCACGTACGAAGAAGATCAAAAGTCGGTTCTAGCGGCAGAGGAGCCCTTTGCATCGGACATCGAGGGGGCGTCAGGTGAAAGAGCACAGGCCTCACCCACAGGGTCGTGCAAGCCCTTTGCATGAGAAATCGAGTGGCCATCAAGGAAAGAGCATAAAACTGTCACCCACAAAGAAGGTCGTACATCGAGGGGCCGTCAGATGAGGGAGCTCAGGCCTCTCACCCGCAAGAAGGTCGTACATGTCCTTGGCGTGCAAGTACAACACCTCGAGGCGCTGAAGCCGATCCATGGCGCTGAGTAGGGCCAGGATGAGGTAGAACTCCTTCAACAAGACTCCCCCGACGTCCTCGAGGTCTGCATACCTTCCGCACAAAGCTCACCGTGCGCAAATGGACTTGCTTAGGGAACTATAGCCATCCCGCGTCGTCGCGTAAGCAGGAAAGAGCAGTGTGAGGCTTCGAAGCCCTGCTTGAACTATCTACTTGCGCGAGCACTTTTCTGGGTATTCTCAAAGTACGTGGGGCAAGCGGAATGAAAGGCAATCGGCACGGCATTTCCTCCTGTCACATTGCTCCGGAGACAGGGGCTAAACTCGATGCACGCTCCTGCAAACCAGTTGCGTGCTCGGAGAATCTTCATGAAGGTATTCCCCTTAGTTCACACAGCTGCTTCATAGAGGCTCCCTACTGGTTCTCAGTGCCCATTCACAAGGGTCCCCTGCAGGTGCTCACTGCCGTTTCCTAGGGGTACCCCGTCGCAGCCCCATGGCGCACGAGCTGGTTCTTCTAGATGCTCAGATGGGTTTTTTGAGGGATAGTTTGGGTAGAATGATGCCTAAGATGTCCATAAGCTCGTATATCTCGTGGTCGGGCAGATCTGTAAGACGCTTCATGAGGGGACAAAAGTCGCATTCCATCAATGCGCGGACCTGGAAAAAACACGATCATCAACACGACGTTTTATGACCGTCGCGTACGGTGTGATCCACTTACAGACCACCTCAGCCTAGTATGATAGGCTGCTAAGACTTGCCACTCCTACGTGCATTCAAAGGAGCCGTTGCGCTATGGGCTCTCAGAATTTCAACAACTTTCCACTGGCAGTCAGAATAGCGTTGAACTACGCAGTCGAAGAATGATGTCAAGAACTCGATTGGTGATGCCGTGTGGGACGCACGCCTCCTGATCCTTGCAGCGGTGACGAGCAACTCTGCCCAGAAACGGGGGTGGCCTGGGCTTGAAACCACTGCACGTTGCACCAACCGATACGCACAGTAAAGTGAAATAGCCAAGCACCAATTGAGTTTCGTTCCCACTTTCACTGCTGATATTGGTCGCGAGTAACGCGCATTCACTATCCGAATTTTCAGCAACACGCTTCCCAATTATCGACCAAGTCAAAAACCAAGTTAACGCAAGTGGGGGCTATGTGTAGCATAAAGGCAGCGATACTGCACCTTATGCACAGCAACAACGCCATTGTTGGTATGCAGCGTTTCGTGGAGCGATGAAGGCGCTTTAGCCCTGGTAGCATCCGTTTCAAAGCCCTTTCACCAGAAGGTAGGAGAACAGTGGTATTGCAACCACAAGTGCAGATTTTCAGCGGGCCTTACGAGCCAAACCTTGTGCTTCCGCGAAGAAACGACTGAACGATGAACTGCACATATTCTCTCCACGGCAACCTCGACATCACCAGAGAAGGGACTTACATGGGAGATTGTGGTGTACTAAGCAAGGCCTCAGGGCTGCCTGGCTGTCGAGCTCCGATAATGGAACCAATAAGAGTTGCATCGACCTGGCGAACACAGCATATCATGGCTTCGGCAAACGCCACATCCATCGAAATATGAAATAAGTCATCACATAAACAATGAAATACCTTCATATTTCGTCAACTGCGTTATCTGGCTCACACAGTACAAACACAAATCCAAGTGATGATAAGACCCCGCATATGGCTTCACAACCGGAACTTCTCTTCAGTAGTACTCAGGCGTATTCCCATTACGGCACTTAGCGCATATCCTTACAATAACAACAACGCCTATTTCATATAATACGCATATCATTCCACTCCGTAACGGCATTGCTGGCTAAATTCCTGGTTGAAATCATCAGGGGGTCACTCACTCCACACACGACAATCTCCAATCTGACGTGAGTCTTCACGTTCAGTATGGGATGTGTTTTGTACAGAGGTTCAGGTATCGCTTTCGGCTTTGCCTTTGCTCTCCCCTTTTCCTTTACGTTTACCCTTTGCTTCCGCTGTGGATCTGGAAAGCTACAACTTTTAAAACTACCGTTTGGGTGCGTGACACTCCGTGACACTCTACACGCCGTCGCGTGAGGTGTATTTGGAGGACGTTCGGGGGCAAATTTCCCGAAAATCTACAGTAGGTTCAGGTCGAATCGATTACCAGCGTCCATGGCCCATCCCCCAGAGCCCACGCCCAGCCCATTATATTTATTGCCAGACTCCAATAGCTACATTTAGCTATAGCAATTCCCACCCCTGATTTCAGATTTGTGATTATACATTAAGATTATGATTATTCATTATTGATTATAGATTTAAGATTATTACAGAACGAGAAGATCTGTTTCAGGGTTCGCGGTTCGGCGCTCGATTATCTGCTCGCGAGCAGATACGAGATACTGTAGCGACGACCTTCAAATCACAACGACAAGCGGACGGGAGGACGGGAGGAGGGTTTGGTTTTGCATGCCATGGCGCGATGAACAGCAACACCCAGAAAGTAAACGCAAACGGTACAGTCGAGAGCAAAGATGAGCATACCATTGTGTGCTTCATGTTGATGCTGGCGTTGATAATAACAGGCCTGCATCTCGTCGATTTTCAGTGTTAAGGTTATATATTTCATTAGTTTAATGTTATTTTGAATCTTTTCACTGAAAAACAGCTATCAAAGTTCCACTTTCGTTTGACGCCCACTTCTGCGTGCTTTTCGCCGTTGTAAGGATCGAAGAACCAAAACAAAGGAAGCTATTCCTTTTGAAGCGTTAGTTTAGCCGATATCGATATGTAGAGTCACCTCGCTAGCAGCTAGACAGTACCACTCATGCCACCATCTGAAGAAAGCGCGCCTTGGCCCCAAATCGTCCTGCCAAGGTTTTCACGTGAGCAAATCTTCTCGTTATTTGCCCAATTCCTTGATGACCAAGGATTCACCTGCACTTTGTCAATACTAGCAAAGGAGTTGCGTAACAAGGGCGTGATCCCCACCAGTGCGCCGACGTCGGACACTGACCTGGAGCAGTTCAGAGCGTTTTGTATGCTTCAACTTGACTCTGGTACCTCAAAGCTGTCCTCGACGGGAGAAGGTCAAGCAGATTTGGCGGGCCTGCGAACAGTAGGTAACGCTGAACCCGAGACACGATCACGCGATATACGCAACACGTTCCTTCTCAAAACTGCGAAGACCCTATTTGTGGCAAATATTTCGCCAGAAATAAGAGATAAATATTCTCGTTGTTCCCCGTTTTTGCCTTTCTTCAAGAGTCTACCTAATCACATCATGTTTTATCAACCTGGATCTGCAGTTCAACTACGAGTGTGCGTGCGTGTGCGTGTGTTTGCATATGCATCCCTACTGCTTTGCATTTGTTTAGAGATATATGTGTCGGTGGTAGTTTGTCTCGACCTCGCCCTGTTTCTGAGTGCTTCTCACATTCCACGGAGGTGATGGTGGGCTGGCTTTTGTCGGCGGGCCTCATGCCGTTCAGTGTGTCTGTATGTGTGGGCGCGCGTATGAACTTTTTTCTTGGACGTAACTCCATCACCTGCCGCCGCTTTATTTCTTGCCGATCCATTCTGTCCGATCTTAGTGGTTCTCGAGCGGGTGCAGATGAAGGAGCTGATGCAGACCGCCCCCAAGCAGGCTTGGTCGAACCCAACCAACGCGACACCGCAAATGATCCGGAAGGCTGTACACTAGACGACCTTTTGGAGCAGGATGGAGACTTTACTGACTTTGACGAAGGTAATATTCCGGGGAGTTGCCTTCTCATATTTTCAACTCCTGATATCACTAGCAATGGGGAATATCGTGCGGGGAATATCTTGCTTCCAGCTCAGGGCTTCAAAGAAGGGGCGTCCAAAGTTTCCGCCAAGCCGCCCGCTCACACCGCACTGGGCTAAACGTCAAAAGGTCAATTGGCGGGTGGGGCTTTGTTTGGTTTTTTTTTTCCGTTTCAGAGCACGCCCTTGCCCAAGGCTTCTTTGGAATATGAGCCGTTCCGCGAGCGACTTAAATCGTTCTCGAACCCGCGCTAGGGTCGACCAGCACCTTGTCACCCGTCTAGCCACGGTTGTTGTAAACCTGTGAAACACATTTTTACGACCCTACCTCCCGCCCAAAAGTTCAACTGGGCAGTTGCCGCGACGGCTCTAGAACCTGACTTCTTATTGGAGATGACCGCCAGTTTCCTTCTTCACTCGTGTAGCCACCACGTTTGTCCTTCAATCTAACTATCGCTTTGTGCGCAATCACTGGTGGCTACCTTCAACTTGAGGAGGGAGGAAAGGCTGAAATAGGACGGCTTGAACAGCAGTAAAAGCCGCACTTTAGTGCACATGTGACCGCACCCTTGTGTTCGTAAGTGCTTTAAGCATCGAGTGTTTTAAAACTAACTCTGTGTGGAATAATTATCCCTGCGAACTACCAGGCCGCAGAGACGAGAAGATCGGACTTAAGCCGCTCGCAAAAGACGTGAGAGAGGAAAGCGGACGCCCGCGGAACGGTATGGACGGCACCAAGAGGTCGGAGGAGGCCCGTCCCGGCATCCGTAGCAACCCTTATTCAAAGGCGGAGCGGGAGGCGGGGAGGCAGTCGTCCTCGCAAGGGCCCGCCGAGTACGAGCCGGCTGCACAGCGTCCTGGGAAGAGAATTCGCCTACCAACTGATGTGAGCTCAGGCCCGCACTCCTCTCACTGCACAGCTCCCGCGGCCGCTTTGCATAGCAGCCCAGGTGTTCCTTTTCGGCCTTTATTTTTCGTAGCGCTTCGCGCTAATGCCGTGCTAGAATTTCCATTCTATTCCACACTCGTTTGCGGCACCGAAACTCTGTAAGAATCATGACTCGTGTGACGACAACGGGTGCTTATATTTTTTTTACTCCTACTTCGACTCAGCACCCCACATCGGGACATGCATCGACGTTGCGTACCTTTGCTGCTGCGCACGTGATATCTTGAAGCGGTTCTTTATCTCGAAGGCCTTGTCGTGTCGCTGACTGTGAAAAGTCTTCCGTGCTGCATCAGGACAAGCCGCATCACGACTCATCCTCGAAATGGCACACGGGCCGATCCAAGGCGCCTCAGCATACCTTCGGAGCGAAGGGTAGCAGTTGGAAGAACGACGTTAACGGGAACAGTGGGAAAAGGAAGCACCGGCACGAATCGTAACGGGCTAACAAGGCCCTAAACCGGTTGCAGCTTATTTGTCACGAATAGCCACTGATTGCGGAAGGGTCTTTGGTTTTTTACCTGAGCTCGCAACCTTCGTCTGTCGGAGGGGCTGGGTTTTCTTCCCAGCTCATGTTTGTGCTTTTCTGCCTTACGGACGCCATATCTATGGGGCGTCCAATTACAACTGCAAAGTTTGGTGTGCACAACAGTGCATCGTAATCTTTGTTCAGGAAGAATGACTGTATACATCGGGACGTACCGTATATCAGTCAACTTGCAGACTTTGGATCAGCAGGAGTATTTGTTGTTCCTTGAGTAATTAAGTTTTGAATGTTTGCGTTTTGAACAGAGTTTGCACATGCAAGGTGGTTAGTATATTTCTCTCACATTTTCCGAAAAAGGCAACTTATTTTTCTCCCAAGGCCGCAGGTCTTGCGACACTTGAGGAGCTATCACAAGCAGGTTGATCAGTTTATTCAAAATGGAATCTGAACTTGTAGAATAGCACCCAGGGTCCACTGAAACTGTCACTCCACAACTTACCCCAGGATTGCCTGAAACCTTCGGTCCATTTCGGGAAATTAAGAGACACCATAACTTTTGATGTATATGTTGGGGAAATGTTTCCGGAACGTGAATATTATATTATTGATGAATTGAGTTTTTTTGGAACCCATATACCATGTGAATATTATGTTATTGATGAATTGGGGGTTTTAGAACGTGAATGTGATGTTGTTGAGAATTGAGAACTTGCACAGGGACGAAATTTGCACAAATAGTAATTTGTGTGAGCTTACTCCCTGTTTTCAAAATGAATAGTTGATCGTATAGATTGTGTTCGTGCCATTAGTTACCATAAGTCTTCAGTCTGAGGCATGCAACAGTTGTCACACGTGAGAACACTGTCGCACGATCGCAAACTTTCGCGTCTCTTTCATCTGTAACGAGATTTAAATGTGACCCTCGTAAGCAGGCTGGCGGGCAAGGCAGCTACATGTAAAGATAACAAAAACCCCTCCTCCCCCGCCAGAGATATAACTCCTCCACCTTTTTCAACATCTCCGCGCTGACCGCCTCTGCCTTCCCCACCGGCACTCCCAAGACATCAATGAAGTCCAGCTCTCCCCGCGCACCCGGCACCCCGTCCTCGAAGCAACTGGCGTCGCCCTCAGGCGAGAAAGCCGCCGACTTCACCGGCTGAATATCTAGGCCAATCGCTGCTTCCTCCTCCATATAAGTGCCATACGCAAGCGCCGCGATATTCGGAGGACCCATAAAGAAAGCGTCATCCAAGTAGGCAGAGATGACCACGCCAGGGTACCTCTCCTGAACCCACTCCACGAACACCATCTATAACGGAATATGGGTGAAAACCCCACGTATTTTATGTGTCCACCCCACGCGCGTGTTTTGCCCCACACGTGGGGTGTTATGACGTAATACAAATCACATCCGATGCGCATCGATCGGTGCATGACTGGTCGATCGGTACATTGCACGATGACTTGACATGACCATTCTACTTATAATAGAAGAGAACTTTTGAAATACCGTGTCTACATTATTGATTCGTTTAATTCCGAAAATGAGCCGCAATAAAGTATTTAATTAAGTTCGTTGGTCCCCCAAATTTAATTATTTAATTGATTTTAAAGTTGTTTGTTTTAACTCGAGGAGATACGGAAATTATTTAATTTATGAACTTTGTTTGTTTGTTCACAGTATTGTATGTCCTATATTTAATCATTTTGGTTTTCCTTTTTTTTTCTCTATATCCGTGCAATTGACCCGGAGAATTATTACAGTATACAATACGGTAACGAATGGATACCGGCAGTACAAAAGTTGCGTGTTTCCAAGCTACGGTATGCACGTTCACTGCAATATGCAATGTCAATACGTACGCACGTTCACTGCCCACTGCTACCAGCTCCACTGCCACTGGCACCAACGCCACTGCCACTGCCACTGGCATCAGCGCCACTGCCACCACCGCCTGAAGCCATGATCCCCTTCACATTTGCCGCCACAATAGCAAACATGTCTGAAGGGATTCCGTTCTCCTCAGCGGGAGACTCAACGTCCCACAAATGCACGATCGCATCTTCATCAAAGTCCATCCACGCGATGATGGGATATCGTCCCTCGTAAAAACCTTGCTCAGCTCGTGACGAATCTACCTGCCGGCTATTAGCCGCCACGAAAGCACTCGACTTTGGCTTCAGATACTGATAGTGCACATGGTTCCTGGTGATATCCGGATCGGAAACGCATTTCACGAGGTGCAACGCCGGAGACAGCCATACTTGCCGTGTGGGTGAAGAGTGACCAGTTTCCGGTTGTTTTGTCACTTTGTTTGTTTTCGCGCTTAGGGGCGAGATCGGAATTATGTATTTAATACTTTGTTGTTTAAATTTGTTGTAATGATGTGTATGGCACAATATTTGATTATTTATCTTTATTTGTTTTTCGCATCATACGAGGGGGGGATTTTTAATTGTAAAGCCTATTTACGTTTCAAAAGACGATTTTCCCCTCTATAATTATGTACATTTAAAATCAATAATGTAGACACGGTAACAGGTGGCCAGGCTGGGTTCGGGATTTTTAAATACGGTCCCAAGTTCCCCCCACCCCCCACCCTTCCTGGTGCCGATAGGTTCCAAGTCCCCCACCCCCACTCTCCCCGGCGCCGACAAGTCCCAAGTCCCCCCCCCCTCCCTTCTTGATTTATGGTTTCCCCATACTTGGCATCTTTGGGTTTGGGTACATGCAGACCCAAACCCAAACCTGCCTCATGATGTGCAGCACGCGTTTTGCGCATAGCTTACATCAGAGGTTGTGCGTTTGAGGATGCACCAATATTGTTGTTAGCAATATGTGTGCCAAGTCTCGTGCGCTAGAACGCACGAGAACCCCTCCGCTGTTTGAGTTTTTATGCGATGTGCATGAAAGTGATGAGGGCCTATCAGCTTAGCTCGCAGTCGCGACTGCAAACTGAGCTGATGCGGCCACGGATCGGCTCAATCAAGAGCTCGAACAATTCCTAGGAGTCTAAATAAGATATTTATGTGCGTTACGAACGTTGAAAAAATGTTTTCCTAATCTAATTTACTCGCAAACAGTGTGGGGTATACGCGTGCAGCCTTAAGCGGTTTTCACATACTTAAAGGCGCTTCCGAAAGCACACTGCGTCCGCCGGATCGAAAAACGGACGGCGCTAGCTAGGCGATTTGCTCGCTTCTGCGGCATTCGTCGTGCACAGGTCGTGCATCATCTTCCTGATACCATGCGAGGGCATAACCGATAACGGTATAGGGGTATTTCAAATAAAAACTCGTAATGATCGATCACAGATGCGATATATATTACATAATACAATACCCCCCACGTGTGGGGCAAAACACACGCGTGGGGTGGGCACGCACAAAATACATGGGGTTTCATGGGAACAATGATTTTAGCCCCCCACCCAACCTGCCCTGCACCTTTCATTTGCGTGCCGCGTGTTTTTACGGCACCGGTCCCTTTCCGAGAGCGGAGCCAGCTCCCGGATTTTCGTGCAGCATTTGTACGCCCCAACGACGCGGTTCCGAACTACGTTCGCCAGCGATGTCGGTGACCGCGTCTCCCTCGGCAGCCGTCTCCGTGCTGCCAGGGGTTCTTCTGGGGGGCATTCCCCTAGCCCTACTCCACCCGCTAGTCCCGCCGGTGGCGGGGCTGGCGACCCGATTGTGCGCATGTCACAATTGACATTTCGTCCGACCCCAGTCTCTCGGACGGCCACCTCCGCGAAATTCCACGCCGACGCCCCTGTCTGGGTGTCCACCCCTGCGCGGCCATTCCAGCGCACCGAATTCGTGGACAAGCTGGACTACGCCTTCTCCTACGGCGAGGAGTTGCCGGCCAAGCTTCTCCGCACCCATGGCTTCAAGAGCACCGTCGGCCTCACCCTCGACAGACCGGAGGCTGAGTCGGACTTCGCGGTCTTGCTCGCCAACATGGCCCATGTTTTCGGGCATATTTCCCGTGACGACTTCGCCAAGCTTCTAGATCTGGACAACAAGTACACCGACTACCACGTCGTCCTCAACGAGCGAGCTCATTTATGCCGTCCTCGGCATGTAGCACAGCTAGGTGGACGGGCTTGCACTATAAATTGCATAATCAATGAAAATGACATTAAGAAGTCGCAAGAAGTTTCAAGAACATGTTAGAAGTTATAAGAAATCACCCGAAGGCAATATTTTACATTTTCGATAATTACTGTGGCCACACGGCTGCTATACAAGTCGCAGATGGGCCGCGGAGCAGGATATGCATGTCTCGTGGGCGCGTGAGATATGCAAATGATACGGTGAAGTTATTAGAAGTTGTGAGAAGTATCTAGAAGTTATTACTAGGCATCGAGAAGTGATATTTCACATCGGGTCACATTCGCGGGGCGTTGGGGAGCTAATTTCGTCTGTAAACTGACTGCAAAACAGAAAATGCATGTCTCGTGGGCGCGTGAGATATGCAAATGATACGGAGAAGTTATTAGAAGTTGTGAGAAGTATCTAGAAGTTATTACTAGGCATCGAGAAGTGATATTTCACATCGGGTCACATTCACGGGGCGTTGGGGAGCTAATTTCGTCTGTAAACTGACTGCAAAACAGAAAATGCATGTCTCGTGGGCGCGTGAGATATGCAAATGATACGGAGAAGTTATTAGAAGTTGTGAGAAGTATTTAGAGGTCATACCTAGGCAATGAGAAGCGAAATTTCACATCGGGTCATATTCACGGGGTGTTGGGGAGCTAATTTCGTCTGTAAAAAGGGCTGCAAAGCAGAAATTGCATATATTGCGGGTGCGTGAGATATGCAAATGATACGGAGAAGTTATTCGAAGTATGTACAAGTCATAACAATATACACCGCAACATGACAATATATACAATATATACATATACATAACACTAGAATCTCACAGAAGTGCCAACAACCGCTCATGCTCCCTCAGGGGTAGCATGTGCACATCCCCCCTCTTAACTAGGCGAACATCACATGCTAGTACGGCTTCACACGGAATTAAGCACTTCTTGCTAGTATCTAAGGTGTATGTATCTCGCACGTTTGGATCCGCCCACTCAAAGTATCTCCCCGAAATCACCGACACAATATTTCTAGCGTGCGGCGCACCTCTGACCCCAAGGTGCACCGATGGTGCATCGGTGATACATCCACGATGCGCCCGACATGTCCCTTCGTCTCTCCCAAGACTCTCCCAAGACTCTCCCAAGGAAGGTGAACGTAGGGGCGTAAAATGGTTGGTCGCTGGGCCCAAGATGGGCCCAAGATGGGCCCAAGATGGGCGAAAGCACCAATGACGCTCCATGCATCCTAAGATCTTTATCACAGCAGATAATCTTACAAAATCCAACATCGCACATGAACAACTGTGCACCAATGTTCGTGCTGCGATGGCTTTGACCTGGCAGGCGAATTCGGAGATCGTGATTATAACTTGCGCAGATAAAACTTGCACAGATAAACCTCAAAATAATGACGCTGTCATCGTCGCAGCGACGAATTTGTATGCCGCCAGCGCGAATGCGTGACGATGAAGACGGACAAGTTTGACGGCGCGGGCAGTCCGCTCGTGCGCCAGTGCTGCGCCAGTGGTTTTTAATACAGAATTATGTCGTTCGGTGCAGTTTATGTCGGTTTGTACAGTGCTTAACAGTGGTGGCCCCATGTCCACAGAAGTCAAGCAAGAAACCCAAAGGTCATTATCACGCATATCACACGCACAGCACGCACAAGCATTTTCAAGCATTCAGGGCATATCATATTTTGTATTCAAAATTACTTTCTATGATATGTCTATCTCGGCATGTGCCATCCAGAGGTTGTGCATGCTGAGCATACATCGATCTAAAGCCCATCTTGGCTTACAGCATCTTGCAACGCGAGCTCTAGGGGGTCGCTCTCGCTCGTTGCATTCCCCCCTGTTGTCTTCTTCGCTTTTCTATCTTCGTAGAGTGACTCTACTAAGCTGGACCAGTGAGGTTTCATGCCATTCCCAGCGAATAGGTCTAGGCCTTTGCGCTGGTACCTCACGCACACATGCCAACTTAGGTCGTTCGCTGACGGAATAATGTAAACTGTTTTCTTCTTTTGTTGTTGTCCCCACCAAAGCCTCCGCAATGGATAGTTGCGGTCAGCGAGCCAGTGCTTTGGCAAAAGAAATGCGCAGAAGTCCCTGCACTCAGCTGCGTAGAAAATGAATGCAGCGTCGCTCATTCCACTCGAGGGTGGTGCGCAGATGTAGTTCGCATTTAAAAGACCCCCCCAGTCTTTCGGGTCGAAGATGTCCTTGGCTTGCCACCCCTTTATTGACTTTTTCATAGCTTGGTGGTCCACCGACATAAGAGTACAATCTTCTTGAAAATCTGTCTGTAGGATATTTTTCACGTGTCCCATAATTCCAGAACCCGCTGCAAATAAGTCAACTATCACCCTACTTTCAATCTTCTTCGAGTCTTTGAAGTTCGTGACATCGAACTTGGTGAGCAGTTGGCGAACGTGTTCCGCTTCCACAACTGCTCTGCTCTGTCGCCCTCTGTCTTCGAAAACGTCATTAAAAATAGACTCTGTCCAATCTGTCTCGATGGAAACTTCGGACAAGTACGTCTCTTGCATACGCACATGAAAGCTACTTGCACTTCGCATGTACGTATTGCGATCTGTGATGCGAGCGCGTTGTTTCGCTCGCATCCGAGATTGCTCAGAGCGACATACAGTGCATAAACCTCGGTCAAATGTACTTTCATCGTGGGTGCACTGTCTTTTCGGCATATTTATCGATACGTCGATTTATTCTATCCGAAATTCAGAACCTTTCGAGTGCGTAGCTGGAAGAAAACATCGGCTGCCACTGTTAAGCACTGTACAAAGCGACACAAACTGTACAGAACGACATGTTTTTGCAATAGACGCCACAGTCACAGTTCACGAGTGCCTATGACATACTCTACTGTCATACGTCACAAGGGATGCGTGATTATGGGGTGAGGAGCGATTTTGGCCGTAGCAAATGTTTTGATCGGACTGCCACAATGTGCCACGTATTCATCCGCGTTGAATACCGGGAAACGGCAGATTCGATTCCAGATTTGCTTTTCGGATCCGCGGATATATCGGCAGCTCGTGGTCGATCATTGGTGGAACCTCCTAACCTCCTCGAAAGACGCAGCGAGGGCCAATGAAAGCGGCAACTCAGGGCTTGCGTTGGGCCTAACCTGGGCCTAACCTGGGCCTAGCCTGGGCATATCTTGTGCCTAGCTTGGGCTGAGCGTGGGCAAGTCATCGCCCTGACATGGCGCGAAGAGGCCCTCGCGTGGGGCAGCGGCTGCCGCACCCTAGAAATAATGTGGAGTCTCCAGGAGCAAATGTCTGTCTATAGTCATCACGGCGGATCCTCCTGCCGACCTCCGTGACACCAGACAGCGCCTTCACCAAGTAGTAGTAGGGATGTGATGCGTCCGTAGGATCCTTCTTCACCGCCATGATGCTACCACGCCGCACGGCTACACTCACACCCGCCGCATACTCCTCCACCATGCCGCGAATCCTCACGGCGGCCGCGCCCGTAGCCGGCCGCAACTCCACATCTCTCCGCGCATCCACGTGGGACGTCTCCAAGCATCCCTCCGAGTCCGGAATGGAGCGCACACACTCCGCATAACAATTCACACAATAGCATGTACGCTCACGTACCATCAACTTCCCCTCGCCCTCCCCCCCTTACAGAATGCAAGCGCTGCGTCCCATCCACCGCCTGGTATGCTGCACTAGCATTGTGATCCACCGCATGCAATCCTCCCGCCTCCTCGTGCAGTGCGTCCTCTGGTACCAAGTAAAAAAACCGTTGATTGAAGCTCGCTCTTGCCTTGGCGTAACTGCTATCCGCACGTCGGCTCAATCTCTCGCAACAGAACGCATGCAGGTCTGTAGCGCAATTGATGCGGGCATACCACTTGTCACCCTCTGATATGACCGCCACCGCCGCTGCGTGCTTGACATGCGCCCCCGCCCCATCCTGCCCCCCCTTGGCATGCGCCGTCTCAAAGAAATTCCGTTGGCAAGGTACACCTAATGACCACTCGTATTTGCTGTTCGCCACATCTGCAAACCCTGCCGCGCACTTATTTTGTCCCGCACAGCCATCTGCCCACTCGTGGATAAACAAGGGCTTTGCGATCCCCCTCCCGATGAAGTAGTCTCTGATGATCAACTCCCGCATGTACTGAATGAAGCGGTGATCGTGCTTCCGGTCATCGCTCAGCAAGTACACGTAATCCTTCACCGGCACTGGGTTCTCCGCGGTTGATTCCACCCCATCCACGGCCATACACGCATGTCTCCACACCACACAGACTAATATGGTCGCCTGCTTCACCACCCAATGCACACTTTGCATTTCTCGAGGAATGTTCAATGAATGATTCTCCGAGAAGTCCAACAAGAACACCGCATGTCCCAGTGGCAAATCCCTGACGCACGTCCGAAACTGCCGCTGCTGGTGTAATGCCATGAAAGTGTGATATGCATATGGCCGCAGAAACGCGCAATCCCCGCAGCCTTCCAACTTCTTCCACGCCCATGCCTCCGGTTGCCCTGCGGTCGCGCTATTCACTAAGAAGTTCCCCTTGCACCGACAGTTTGGCGAAGCCCCCGGCTCGTGCCCCAGCAACAGCGCCTGCAACTTGGCGATCAAGGCGGCCAGCTTCGTCTTCTTCTGCACAAACTGCAGTCGCCGAATCTTCTTACCATCCTCGTCCATCTGTCCTGTGCCGCAAGTCTCATAACAAGACCACTGCACTTGCGCCTCATGCTGCACCTCACTGTCACACACTTTGAAGTTGGCCAAGCCGCCACACTTCTCGCACCTCCCTCTCAAGCACTCCATGGCATGCTTATCCCCCACCCGCGGACACAACAAGCCCTCGGCGAAAGTTGATGTCGACCTCCCCGCCTTTGCAATAATGCAAACCATTCCCGTGTTCCCCACCGCCTTTCGCCTATGCTCAGGTGTCCTTCGAACCCGTGGGCCGAAGTGCACGCACATGGTGAATGCACCGCCTCTCGGGCCTTGTCAAAGCCCTCAAGGACCATTCTCATGTCTTCGTGGTACCTACAACAACAAGATATGGTTTCCTTCCTTCGCAGCCGCACAACATTGTGCGGCTTGCAGCACACCCCTTGCTTCTCAAAGGAACGTTGCCCAATCTTGAGAGCGGGGTACTTGGCTTGAAACCTCCTATATATTACTAGTTGAGAGGCTTCCAACCAATGTTTGCTCACGAACTCCCTCGGTGTTCTCAAAGCACCGGTGTTGGGGTCACGTGCCAACACGACGTCCTTTTTGCAAGGACTAACTCGAGTGTTGTCCGGGTGCAACCAAAAGCTCTAATAAGAGCACAAGTCGCCATTGTCAAGCATCGGGTAGACAATCTCCGTTCCGCAAGCATCACGCCCTCCCAAAGGCCACGACGCCCTCTCTCCGCAGTTGCCATGTGTGCCCCCTCCCTCAAGTTTGAATTTCCGACCACCCCAAGCGTTCCAACGCGTTGATGCACACCAAGCATCGTGCAAGCCGTACGCACCAAGTTATCCTCGGCCAAGTTGCTCCCAAATGCCGCAGCCGCTATCCCCCTCGTTAGACTGACGTTCGCACGTGTGTTTCGTCGTGCTAAGCGTGATAACGCGTCCCTCAAATTCGCCACAACACAATTCTTCACCGTCTCCACGCGCCGGTCACCTAACGACACCAATGCCGCTTTGCACTCCTTGCGCACCTCCGAACTCAAGCCCGCCGGAAGGGAATCGATATACGCCCTCACCGCACCCGCAATGCGGTGAGGGCTTCTCCCAAATGCCGTTCGCATCTACTCGATCCCCCAACCCTTATTCCCGCGCGTCAACTCCTCAAAACCGTCACTTACTTGCGGCAATTGACCTCTAGGACGTTCGTGCGTGCACCTCTCCCGGAAATTTCACCACCGGCTGTATGGTAATTTTATTGCGATAAATTTTATGATATACTGAGTGGTTTAATTTTCACATATATGGTATTATTACTGTATTTCCGAGGAACATTTTAACACGCGTTTCGAGACGAGTAGAGGTTCAGAATGGCAAAACCCGGTCGCAAAAAACAGCCGTCTGATCCGCTTCTTGTGAGTGTGGAAATCCACCTACGGCAGGTTATGAGTTGTGCCTCAGCAGCATTACGCACGTTG
The DNA here is from genome assembly GCA_001247695.2 of Cymbomonas tetramitiformis. Lineage (NCBI taxonomy): Eukaryota > Viridiplantae > Chlorophyta > Pyramimonadophyceae > Pyramimonadales > Pyramimonadaceae > Cymbomonas > Cymbomonas tetramitiformis. Next base: position 21,463 of record LGRX02004514.1, on the reverse strand, counting down.
AGTCTGGCAAAAGGGAACTTTACCGCGCTTTCGCAGGAGGCAGCTGGCTCACAATCCCTTTCTCAGCTCACTGACTCACAGGTTGTCACAAGAAATCTACTCGAAGCTGTTCAGCTGTTGGATACCAAGGCGCGAGCCACAGTGACCACAGCAAAACGCGCCTTAATCTCGAAACAGGAAAGTCAAAAGTCTGAGTGCGCAGCGCAACAGAAAGGGCCCTAGTGCGAGAACGCTGAGGCGCAAAAATCTTCGGGAATCACGCAGAGTCACACAGTCTGAAAAAAGAGACACTGAGCCAACAGACGTTCCGACATCTTGCGTAACGAAACCCTCGAGGAAACAGAGCTCAGATATATTGGTAGAGGCTTGCGCATCTCCAACAGAAACAGGAGAACCAGAACCAGTGACACCAGCCGCCACTTCATCCTTTGTGGCCTTAGGACCTTTGTCCACAGGAAGGAAAAGAGCGAAGGGCAGCACTGGTGACAAAGGGGATCGCAAGAATCCCAAGGCAAGAAAATCGTTTACATGGAGAAAAGAGGCACACTCTTAAGGGTTCGCTTGGAAGCGATATGATATATGAACACACTATTCGATGAAAATGATATTATCATATGTCATTTTTGGATTTATATATATTTCAAAAAAATCAGGGTTTAGTGATATTTATGCGCGAAATAGGGATACATAAAGGCAACACGGTAGAAAAGTGCAGTATGCGTACAATGAAAACACCGAAATATGCATACATGTATCATTCTTTATTCAAATGTTTACGAGTAGAGTACTTTTCACCCTATACCGTCGAGGCATGACTGATACTATCAGTCAGGGCGGTCGACAAATCCTACTATTTTATTCATCATTCTCATCTTCCTCATCTGCATCATTCTCTTCTTCCTCAGATTCGGCAGTGGCCGCTTCCTTGCCCTTCGCCGTCGGTTCGCTCTTCTGTTTTGGCTTCGTCTCGGCGTCCTGATCGGGCTCGTTGTCGAAATTGATCAGCCGTTGCTGCGCAGAGCTGACCATGAACTGGTCGTGGTCGAAGCCGATCGCGTTCATACCACACCTCATGGCGGCCATGGACGTCGAGCCGACGCCGCAGCAAGCGTCGAGAATCCAGTTGAGTGGATGGCCGTTCTCATCCATCTTGCCCGGATTGTCACCGAGCATGTGGCACTGGATCAGCTCCATCAACAGAGCTTGGGGTTTCTGATGGTTATTCACGGCTTTGTTGTCGCGTTTGAACATCTGGTGCACAACCGGGAAGCCGCGCAAAAGTGACGCGCGGCTCACACGTTCACCTTCTCCAGTATCAAAGTTGAACATCCACTCCGGCTTTTTAGTAGACTCCCCCTGGGCATCGCTCTTTACATGGTACCCCAGGACGCCACATTCAACGTCATTGTAGCGCACGGTCCTGTTGGGGTTCATGTTCACGTTCTGCTTGTGCCAGAAGAACCGCTCCGCGCGGCCGGAGCAGTAATTGTCAATCACCTCCAGGAAATCGCTTTGTTGGACGAAACCGCAAAAGATAGCGATAGTCCATGCCGGGGCGGTGGTCTTGGCGTTGAAAGACTCCAGGAACGGTTGCACCTCCTCCTTGGTCATCGCGTCGGGAGTCTTCTCCTTGTCAAGGGCGTAATTGCAGTCGATGATCGTCCCCGTGAAGGGCAGCCTCGGGACGTCCTTCATATCGCTCATGCTGCCCTTGACGATCTTCCAACGAGGGAACATCGGCACGTTCGTCTCATGTGTGGGCTCGTCCTCCTCAAGGCCTGCCTCTCCTGGAACCTTAAGCTCCGGCCCCTCGGTCCGCGCCTCCCGATAGAGTTTGATGTCGACTTTCACCTCGACCTGTTGCAAGCCTAGGATGTGCCCCGCGCGTGGCGCCTGCGCTTCTTGGAGATTCGCCCGCGCGTTCTCGACGTAATTCAAGATCGCGTGCGGAACTTCCCCAGACCCCCCCGGCGCGCTCCCCCCTGAGTTGAAGGTAAGCAGCCGATCAACGACTCGATTTTCTCTTGGGAGCTCCAGTAGGGGGTGAACTCGGCCTTGAATGCGTCCCAGGTTTGCAATCCCGCCGCGGACACCAAGTGCTTCTGCACCATGCGTTCCTTCTTGAACTGGCTTATCATCAGGCCCCCCTCTTTTACTGACAACTCCTTCTGAATAATCAGGCGCAGATACGTGTCCACCTTGTCGAACTCCGCCTCCCCCGCCAAGCCGCCCAAGTTAATCCAGAACGTCATACCCATGGATTTGGCATTGTGGAGAAACTGAGCTTCTTCCACCAAAATGCCTGCCCCTTTAGACGAGCCCGCTCCGTGGTCCCCGCCTCCTCGTTGCACCTCGTCTTCCATCTGCAAGTAAAAAAACATTTTTAGAATGTCTTAAAATATAGAAAAGGATGCTTTGGGGGGGTAAACACTGTTTGAAGCAAAAGTAAAAAGTAATTTACCTGTCGGTTGGAGGTGCCTTTTTGCCAGCTTTCTTGGCGGGTCCCTTAGCGGGCGAAGATGAGGCCTTGCGCTTTTTGGTCTTCGAAGCCAAAGGGTTTTTCATGCCCTTCAGGTCAAACCTTCTGTAAGCCTCCATGATCTTAACGCAGAGGTCCCACGTCTGCGGCCGGAAATTGGCAATTGTCCAGTGCATGAAGTAGTGGTTGATTTGCACGCCGCCGAACACAGAATGCTTGGACATCGCTACTTCCTTCACATGCGTCTCCATCGACTGGTTCAAGTGAGACATTACGGGGTACCAACTTGTGACCCGATCGAGGTGAGCGTTGATGTCATCCTCCAGCGTCTTCACCGTCACGTCTGCCTCAGGGAGGGTCTCAAGGTCTCCCTCGCGCTCAGACGTCTCCACATCCTCGATGTACTGGAATCCCTTGGGATATTTCTCGATATCCGGGACTGCAAATCCATGCTCTGATTCGAACTCCGCCATTTTTTGCACCAGCCCTCCGACCTCGTAATACCCAGGTTGATAAGAGGTACCCTCTTCGGTGTCCTCGGGGACACCGGCGACGAACTCGGAGATCAACGCATCTCGGTAAACCTTGTACACGACCCCATTCTTTTCGAAAAGGGTCGAACGAAGCCCTTGCATGAACTGAGTGTGGTCTTTGCCTTTCGTCTTCTGGTCGATTTGGTTCTGCATCTCGCCTAAGAACCGAATCATGTCAGGCGTGAGACCGATGTAGATCTTGCTCTCGAAGAACTGGAAAGCTATCTCCAACGGGATTTCCTCGTGACACTCGTCGGTGGCTTGATAACAGTGCTGGTGCCCAAAAACCTTGCCTCTGTATTTTCCCGCGAGAGCTTTTTTTATGGAGAATTCGGCACGGGTTTTGACATCGTCGATCGCAACAAGACCCGCATTGAAAGGGGCCCACGGGTTCTCCTTCCTGCTGTTCTTGATCTCGTTCACCCAGCCCCTCTCTTGATCCCGGCAGGCCTCGTACCCCGTCGCGTGGTACAGGCATCCAATGGGGAGACGAAACACACTCCCTTGCTCAGCCGCCTCGTCGGTCGACATCGGGTTCGGCCACCGGTGCTCCATCTCGATTTGCCTGCACAGCTTTGCTTTCTCCTCAAAATCCATCTTTGCTGCATGCTCCACTGTTAGCTTAGCGTGCCACCCATGTGCAGCCACCTCGGCTGCCTTCCTTGCCTCAGATGGGGTGGCCACTTGAGACATATCCACATTGGCGCCCGCTCCAGTAAAAGCTCTGGAGCCACTAGGTCCTTGAAGGGCGCGTTCGGCAGCACGCTGCACATCCGTTCTCCTGGCAGCCTGGGACAAGACGAAACTGTTCATTAGCTAATGAAAGCCTTCCGCCCCGGTCAGGGCTCAGGGCGCGCGGTTCGAGGCGGAAGGCGTTCATTAGCTAATGAACGCCTTCCGCCCCGGTCAGGGCTCAGGGCGCGCGGTTCGAGGCGGAAGGCGTTCATTAGCTAATGAACGCCTTCCGCCCCGGTCAGGGCTCAGGGCGCGCGGTTCGAGGCGGAAGGCGTTCATTAGCTAATGAACGCTTTCCGCCCCGGTCCAGGCGCAGGGCGCGCGTTTCGGGGCCGAAAGCGTTCATTAGCTAATGAACACTTTCCGCCCCGGTCCAGGCGCAGGGCGCGCGTTTCGGGGCCGAAAGCGTTCATTAGCTAATGAACGCTTTCCGCCCCGGTCAGGGCTCAGGGCGCGCGGTTCGAGGCCGAAAGCGTTCATTAGCTAATGAACGCTTTCCGCCCCGGTCAGGGCTCAGGGCGCGCGGTTCGGGGCCGAAAGCGTTCATTAGCTAATGAACGCTTTCCGCCCCAGTTTAGGCTCAGGGCGCGCGTTTCGAGGCCGAAAGCGTTCATTAGCTAATGAACGCTTTCCGCCCCGGTCCAGGCGCAGGGCATGAAAGGGACGTACCGAAGCCTCTACAAATGGTATCTCGCCAGCAAGTCCGAGGTCATCGATCACTGCCGCTGGTCTCCTGCTTTGCCAGAAAGGAGCTGTAATCGACGCTTTCCACGCCTGGTTTACATAGCTCGCTAGATAGAATTCTTTGCTTTTATTTTCGTCTGCTGCTCTAGTTTTCAAACTTTGAAAAGCCAACAGCCGATTTGTGTGCTTTGGAAGGCTCAAGGCTTCCTCAAAGTTTGCGCTGTCTAATTCGATCACAGTAAGCTTTCTGTTTCTGTACGCGACGAAATACAGAATTGGAGTCTCGTTCTCAATGATACTGTACGCTACGCGTTTCTCAGGAACGAGGCTACCCCCGGTTACAGTCGAAGAGGTAAATTTAGGAAAACTAAAAATTATTTCTTCATTTTCCTCGGAAGGGTCCTCAGAGTGAATCAGTAATTGCAGACTGTCCGAAGGATCGTCGGCTTCAAGGGTTCTAACAATGCTCCACTTGTTACCAAGATAGAGCTGGAAAATATGTTGAGCCCTCAGTGCTTGAAATGTTTCGAGTGTCGCCATTGCGAAATGAGAGAAATTGGCTGTCAACTGTGAAAGGGGTGTGTGTGAAAGAACTTTGAAAAAGTGATGTAACTTTAGCACAATAATAAAAGTCATTTCTGGCGGCTAAAAATGACATGTCGAATATCGATGTCAATTTTAATCAAAAATGACATTCGCTGTCGCTTTCTGATTCGGTCTGTTCAGATCAAAGATATGATTTTAAGATATTCTGGTGTCATTTGCGCTGAAATCGAGGATCGATCGATTCAGTAAGATAGAAATTCTTGGTTGACTCGCAAGTCTATATCATTTTTAGAACGTAAAAAACGGCTTCATAAGCTAATGACGGCTAATTTTGACGAAAATATGTTTTCTATTCCTTTCGATGAAGGTTGCGAGATTATCTGCAAACCGTGCCCGGGAATAGTTATTGAAGATTCCATGGAAATAGGGGCTGACTTTTTCAATCATGAGCCAATTCCAAGCACAGCCCCAAGCGCGAATACGCAATTGGTTCTTTGGAACGCGCCTTTGACGTGTAGATCGGAAGTTAGCTCTAATTCTTCACGCGTTTCCGGGTCACGCGCTTTGCGCGAAATTGACTTACAAGAGATAAAAAGCAGACTTGATACAGAATTTTCAGAGACAAGTTTGGACTTGAGGAATGAAGACCCTCTTGTTTGTTTAAAGGGTGAAGTAAACAAGCAGATTGTCGTGCGCAAACCGTACGAATCCGACATACGCAAGAAACAATATACGGGCGTAATTAGTATTAAGCAGCGACGTTTGCAGGCTGACAGTATATCAATGGCAGAAACAATTAAGTGCAATTGCAAGTCGCACTGCTGTCTATCTTTCTCATCCGCAGATATTCAGTCTTTTCGCGAAAATATTTTCAGTATGTCGCAAAAAGATAGAAAGGAATACTTCATCAAAGACTTGCTAAAAAACAGCTTTCGATCTGAGGACAAGTTCGACTTCAAATACTTTTTGGGCAAGAAGCAGGTATGTTTTTTTTTGAACTCGTTCATTAGCTAATGAACGGCCTCTGGCCAAAGCGCGACTCACAATTAGACACTTTGGCTACGGGAACCGTTCATTAGCTAATGAACGGCCTCTGGCCAAAGCGCGACTCACAATTAGACACTTTGGCTGCGGGAACCGTTCATTAGCTAATGAACGGCCTCTGGCCAAAGCGCGACTCACAATTAGACACTTTGGCTACGGGAACCGTTCATTAGCTAATGAACGGCCTCTGGCCAAAGCGCGACTCACAATTAGACACTTTGGCTGCGGGAACCGTTCATTAGCTAATGAACGGCCTCTGGCCAAAGCGCGACTCACAATTAGACACTTTGGCTGCGGGAACCGTTCATTAGCTAATGAACGGCCTCTGGCCAAAGCGCGACTCACAATTAGACACTTTGGCTGCGGGAACCGTTCATTAGCTAATGAACGGCCTCTGGCCAAAGCGCGACTCACAATTAGACACTTTGGCTGCGGGAACCGTTCATTAGCTAATGAACGGCCTCTGGCCAAAGCGCGACTCACAATTAGACACTTTGGCTACGGGAACCGTTCATTAGCTAATGAACGGCCTCTGGCCAAAGCGAAAATTTTCTTGGACCTTGTGATAGATTGTGTAATGTCATCACAGGAATGTGGAATATTGTATCATAAATTTCTAAATAAATTTCTTAAAGTACATTCGCGACGCGTTGGTCGAGTTGGTACGGCGCTAGGCTATGAACCTCGCACTCGTGGGTTCGATTCCCACTGAGGGTCTAGGTTGCGCAGATTTAAGGCGTGGTTTGGAGAGTGCTGACGAGCATGCGACGGCCGTCCCGCCTGCAGACGTGCAGTGTTGGGGGTGTCTCCCAAGCGTCTTAAATTGGCATGACCTACCAAAACCCTTATGCATTTTCTAGATAATGTGTTATTAATTTTTGAGTGACGGTTTTTTTTTGTAACAGGTGTGCTTTAAGTTCTACTATATGGCTTACGGCATCAGCTACGGGTATCTTCACGACTGTCGGACACGCGTGCTCGAGGGCCGACACACGTTTGTTCATGGATTGACGTACGAGGAGGACAACCGCAAGATTTCTCTGAAACGCGAGTCGGTCGTCGCCTGGCTCAAGAAATACGCCGACGAATACGGACAACACCAACCTGACAAAGAACCGATTCATCTTTCGGATGGATTGACCATCGAAGAGCTGTGGGACGAGTACAACGAGGGCTTGCAAGAGAATGAGGAGAGGAAAAAATGCTCTCTCAGTTACTTCTACAAAATATTTGACGAAGATTGCAGGAAGTGGCTCAAGATTCCATCGACGAACCGATTTTCTCAGTGCGATGTTTGCGCGTCCTTCAAGTTATTGAAGGAAGGCTTAACCAAATCTCAAAAGGTGAATATTCATGAATAGCTTTGTGATGTGTTTATATGCTTATGTAATTTGTTCACTGACCCAAATTTGTGTATCTTGCACAGCGCAATACAACGGGCCTCTCAACAAACATCATGCAATCGCACGAGCGGAGCGCCAGAAGTTCTACAAACATGGTCGTAAAGCGAATATGACCAAGAGCATTACCATGAACAAAACTTGGCATAAGTATGCCTCGGTGATCATCGATGGCATGACGCAGTGGACCACCCGACTGCCACACTTTCGACGTATCCCTAAACATCTGGACTCTAAGGACTTCCTTGACGTGCACAACATGGGGAGCATGATCGAGAACGTGGGCCGCTTTATGGATTTCAACTACGCCAACTTCAAGGACGATGCGAACTTCCTTGTCAACGTTTTGCACCGGGATATCCTCCGCATTCAAGAGCATCGACGCAACGGGGACGGGGAAAATTCATACCCGATGCCGGAAGTATTGTATGTACAGCTTGACAATGTGAGCACCAACAAGAGCAAGTTGATGTTGGCATACGCAGCTTGGCTGGTGCACACGGACGTCTTTCGCAAGGTGAAACTCAACTTTCTGTTGGTGGGACATACGCACGAGAACATTGACCAGATGTTTTCACGCTTCTCCGTGCGTCTACGACGCAAGCAAGCTTGGACGCTCGACGAGATGATAGAGGTCGCACAAGAATGCTTTACGGATGGTGTAACGTGCGAGCACACCGAGAAGATCTTCGACTTCAGCTCTTGGTTTGATGGTCACGTCTTCGATTGCCACAATATTTTGGCACAGCAGGCTTTCAAGTTCAAGAAGAACGAGCACGGCGAAGTGGGCATGCAGTACAAACAGTATTCCATTTCACCCAAATGGTTACCCGAGACTCCATTGCCAAAGCTTGTTTCTACACCCCCTGTCACGGGGCCTGGATACATCAAGCCGATTCCTTTTACCGAAGAAGGCATCGAAAAGCTTGAGCATACCTTACAGGCGTTGAAGGACATTTTGGGCACAAAGCTCACGGAGGTGCACGAAAAGTTTTGGCGCGAGGATGTCATCGAGAAACAGCGCCACCTAACTGCTGGTGGAGAATGTCAAGCGCCCGCGATACCCTTCCAGCATCCCGAGAAAATCGCCATCGAGCGCAATACCACCTTGGTTCGACTGATAGAGGCGCCCGCGTTGGCGATAGAAGCTGCCGAGGCTGCCGCCGTCCCCGCTATACCGGTGCGCATCCAACGCCGAATTGATCGAGCGCCGATAGAAGTGTACAACGGTAAACGGAAACACCAAGGTCGAGCCCAAAAGCGAGCAGAGCAGTACGTGGACAACGCCCAGTGGGAGGTCACCTACGGCCAGATGACAGTCGGCAGCTTTGCAGTGGCTCTCGCGGTGGAATCTGAAAACGACAAGTTCGCGTTCCGCGTACAACTGAAGCGAAGCGAATGGTCGGATCCGTTGTACTTGGTGAAGGTGGAGGCGCGCTATCCGTCAACTCAACAGCTGCTATATCGCTATTTCCAACCCAAAAGCACACCGACACCAAGAAGAAGCACCTCGGCAAGCAGCTTGCGAGTCACCCAGGAGCTTTCGCAGCGCCACCGGGGCACCGACCGTCTACCGAGACTTTCGATAAGAATGAAATAGTGCTGGCATGGAATGTGGATGCGAATGACCCCGAACGGAGTATACCGAACGAGCAATACGCGCAGATAGTCGTCGCTTTGCTTGCACAACAATCCAAACGCACGCGCAAGGACCTAGGTGACTTGAATGAATCGGATGATTCCGATGAAGACGAAGCTTTTGATAATTGCGTAGCGGTAGCGGTAGCACCTGAAGTGGACGCGTAAAGCAAGACGAAAAAAACATGTAAATAATATGTGTATAACGTGTATATAGATTCTGAGTCAAAAGTTCTTTGTGTTTTCACTCCTCCTAGATTTCGAAAAAGTGCATTTGACCTCAATTTTGTACCATAAAAACCATTAAATCTAATGCACAACCTGCACTTGCATGTTCTTGACTGTTAAAATGCGGCTTTTTAAGCCTATCATGAGGTAAATAAGGCAATATCATTTTCACATGAGAATATCATTTTCATCGAATAGTGTGTTTATGATATATAGCGAGGCTATTATGGAACGTTAATAGCTCACGCAGCGTCTGTGTGGATATGAGTGCAGTGCTTCTTCAGAAGTGACTGCTGTAGCCCAACGCTACCTCATTTTACGCAATGCCCCGCATCTCATAGATGCCACCACAATTGGGTTGTGAACCCAAGGCATTGGTTGAACAATCAGTATCGGCTGAACGAATAAGCCATATGATACTCGCATGCTTGTTCAGAACATGCTAGAAGCGAAGATGAGTTTTCTCCGAACACTTTCGGTTCTTCAAGACTTCATCTTGCTTTGTCATCTCGATGCCACAACCTGGCCTCTCAATGACAGGTGTCACTCAAGGTGAGTGAATGACAAATGGTACGACTGTACATGTCATAGTCGACCGTACTGACGACTGTCATAAATGTATGACGCGACTCGACCTGTACAGTCATGATCGACCATACTGTCGACTGTCATAATAATATATGACACGACCGACTGTCATAATAATATATGACATGACATGACAAGACATGACATGGGATGACAGGTATGACACGTATGACATGTATGACACATATGTCATCGGTCATAACCCTGACAGATCTCCCCTCTTAAGAGAGTTGTGTCCTCACAACGGGCATACCTTTGTATATGTCTTTGATGTCTTTGTTGTTGTTGTTTCTTGCTGGTACCAGTCTTCTTACACCGATTTGAGGCGTCCCTCATGGTGTTTTTAGGTTATTGGGGGGAACTGAGTCCACTTTAGTCCCTCACCTTAGGTATTTAGCCATACAGTCCTTAGGATGTAGCCCACCTTTTCGGAAATCGTATCGTTGAGTGACGTTCCAAGGTTCAATGAAGAGCGTTTTCGCGATACAATCCTACGCTGGATTACTGATTGATCCACACGTTATCATGTATGTGCTAGACGATTCAAAGCATCCGAAGTCTACGTTACGGATTATTTGCGCTAGCCGTCGTCGCCTTTGCGCGATCGATGATCCCACGATTATAACGAATTATATTCGAACGATTCTCGGCCTAATATAGTGCACCCAACTCTTCCTCCCCTCCTTAAGCTTCTTTGGAGGATCCTAGGCGGTGATGGGGAGCCCGATTTCGATAATAAACGAACAAAGGGGCTTGTTTTAATGCAAACGGAGCGGCCCTGCTTAACGGAATTGGACTTATAATCCTTTACCGGTCTGCTCAACTCCTCAATATTTTTGTCCAGTACGCACGCTTTGACGAACATCTATCGCGATGAGTGAGAATGGATTCGCCACGTACTAATGTGAAATTTATTAGTTATGTTTGTCAAGCACAACTTAGGATCACAACTCCGTCTACCTCAGTCGATATCTCCGGTAGTTTCGGATGACTGACCAAGAATCCGATGACAAACCACGGTTTTGGCAAAGGTAGCATTTAGCAGTTTTTATTTATCCACAGATATGATATCTCGCATGTGTGCGTATTTGTGCAAGGGTATGATTTTGAACAAGGCTCACTACACCTTTAGCAAGGAAGGATCAATTCCCGCTTCAATGCAACATAATGATAAACATTAAGAGCAAGGTTATATAGATGATCGACATGTATTAGTATATATTACAAGAAGTAAGGGCATAAGGCTTAATATAATGTTTAACCTTCATAGGCAGCTATAATGTCTGCTGCATTGGTCAGCTCTGTGGCTTTGACCCAGGTGTCATGCTCAGGACCGTAGCCTGCATATCGTACTAAATAGTATTTGACACCTCTAGTGAACTTATCCGAGAGTATATGCGTGATATCTCAAACAGTGGTTGCCCTTCTTCGGTGATCATCTGTGGCAGAGGCAAAGGTGCTTGGATCGAGTCATTGTACAGCTCTAATCTGGAAACAGGCTGTACCGGATGAATACGGATATCAAGATTTCCGAAATCTAACTCGTATGCACGTCCATGGCTAAGCACTTTGGAAATAGTGAACGGCCCAATATATGGCTGCTTAAAGTGTCTGCCTGCCTCTGTCAAACCGGTCCATTGAATAAACTCGGTCCGTAAAAGAACTTTCTGCCCAACTGCAAACTGCTTAGGCATGTGAGTCTTATTGAATCTGGCTTGGCTAATTTCTGCTGCTCGGGAAATGTTGTCTACCGCGTTGGCATGAACAGCCGAGTACTGGTCAAAATGATCTCGAATAGCTCTTTGTATTGGAGCAGGAGCTTCTGGCGGAATAGTGATAACCAGGTCATGAGGCGAAAGTGGTTGCGCCATCGAGTCGAGATAAAATGGTGAATAACCAGTTGATGCAGAAACGGTATTGTTAATTGCAAACTCCACCAGAGGCAACTTGTCCTCCCACGAATTGGCTGAAGTATCATTGCAACAACACCTGAAAATGAAAATGCTACTAATCAGTTTGTAAACCAGAGGATGGTGAAATCATATCATGAATCAACAATTTAAAAAATACCTGAGGATGTCCTCAATGAAGGCATGGCTCCTCTCATTGGCAGCATTCGACTGTGGATGGTGTGATGACGTCATGGACAATCTCGTGCCAGTAGATTTCCACAGTGTCTGCCAGAATGTAGAGGTGAATCTGGGGTCTCGATCTGAGATGATGTTCCTCGGAAGACCATGGAGCTTGAAGATATGTTGCATATAGATGGAAGCAGTATGCTGAGCTGTCCAGGTCATGCTGAAGGGAATGAGATGACAACGATGAGAGAATTGGCACATTACCACAAATATACTGTCGTGCCCATTAGTGGTGATAGGTAGATCAGTGATCCAATCAAGAGATACATCAAGCCATTTTGTCTTAGGCACGGAATATCGTATGTGTGCCTGACCATAAGGCTTGTGTCGCCTCGTTTTCTGGCGCTGACAAACGGGGCACTCCAGAATGTACTTGATAGCTGCCGTTGTCATTCCTGGCCAATAATACCGGCTACGCAGAAGATGAAGCATGCGATTTTTGCCTACATGACCAGAAATAGTGGCTGAGTGGCACTCATGAAGAAGAATGTGGCGAAGTTGTGTGATCTCACCGTCATGTGTGGGGACTTTAGCTGTTGGTGGAATGTACAGCTGTCTGCCATATATGGTCTTACGATAGATCAACCCCTGAATGAGCTCGAAGCTGAAGCTGCTGACTGACTGTGATGAAGTCGATGATGTCAGCTTAGCCAAAATAGTCTGTGCAAATGTGTCACGATCATATTCGGATATAATGATGTCGTGCAGCTGATGAGCTGATGAAGAAGATATAAGAGCAATGAACGTAGGATCTGCAGATGGAATGACCTCGCTGATGTCCATATGATGAAGACAATCAGTAAGTTCAAAAAGTGCAGAGATACGCGTGAGTGCGTCTGCAACCTTATTCTTCTCGCCAGCAATGTGCTCTATACGGAAGTTGTATTCGGAGAGCTCATCCAACCACCGTGCCTGTTTGGGGCTCAGTGTGGATTTGGTCTGGAAATAAACCAGTGGCTGATGATCTGAGCGTACAATAGTCTCAGGAGCTCCCAACAAGATGTGGCGAAAGAATCGGAAGCCTTCCACAATGGCAAATAGCTCGATCTCGGGAATAGGCCAACGTCTCTGTGTATCGGATAGAGTGACGCTGTGATAGCCACATGGCTTCATACCTTTTCCTTGATCCTGGAGTAATACTTGGCCAACGTGTGTACCTGATCCATCGACCTCCAAAATAGATGGCAGTTTCTGATCTGGGAGCTGCAATACTGGAGCGTTACAGATGGCACCTTTGAGGTTATCAAATGCCTGCTGCTGCTCAGATTCCCAGACAAATTCTGCATTATCTTTAAGGAGACGATTGAGAGGTTCGGCAACTTTGGAGAACTTTGGTATGAATCTCCTGAATTGACCAACCATGCCCAAGAATGACCGAAGGGATGACTTGCCATCTTTAGCCATACGGCGTAGAGGCTGCTTTCCAACGGTAGGACCATAAGACACTGGAGGCTGAATTGCCATGACTGCTCTGATCCTGTCTTCGATGATGGATAGGCCTGCTTCAGATATGTGATGTCCGATAAAATCTATAGATTTAACGAACAACTCCACCTTGGAAGGCCTGATGAAAAACTGGTGATCTCTGCAACGCTGGAGGAACTGTCGAACATGCTTCACATGACTGTCAAAATCTGGACTGTATACAATAGTGTCGTCCATGAATATGACAAGGAACTGGTCGATGAAGTCGAAAAATGCCCGATTTCCTACACGAAGTGCTGTTGCAGGAGCATTGGTCAATCCGAAAGGCATAACTGTCCATTCATAAGAACCGTATCTGGTGCGAATAGCAGTTTTATGTATATCATCCGGATGAATGGGGATTTGGTGAAAGAACTGGTTGAAATCAAATCTACTGAACCATCTTGATCCCTTCAGCTGCTCTAGTAGGGTGTCATGTGGTGGTAGTGGATACGTGTCATTGATGGTGATGTTATTCAGGGCACGATAATCACAACACATCCTCCACTTTCCCCCTGGCTTAGGAGCGAAAATGATTGGGCATCCATATGGCGATGATGATGGACGAAGGATACCCAACTCGACATATTTGATGATTTGCCGTTTGAGTTCCTCCATCATGGGTGCTGGAATGGTGCGTACTGGCTGTGAAGGAGGCTTATGTCCGGGTTCGATGTCGATTCTATGATATCCACCTTCAAACCGCTCTGGCCTATGACCAGCCGGAAGATCCTCTTGGAAAACGTCTGAAAAGTCTTCTCTCACTTGATCACGTGCTGCTGTGACCTCGGGGTCTTCCATTGTGGTGTCCGAGTCTGATGCTGCAAAGACCAATTCACCATCGACCTCGGAGAGGAAAAAGAGATATGCTACGGCTTCTTCAGCCGAACCACTGGATCGAATGCGACGGAGATGTTTCCTCATAGTGGTGGCACTGACCAATTCCATTTCAGGAAGGCCATCTGAGTCTGGAGTCTGCTCAACTCTGGACAATACTGTGCGAATACTGGAGCCTGATGAATGCTTTCTAGTGATCGTCAGATTTTTGGTCTGAAAGTCAATATGTGGATTCCTCCTCTCCAACCAATCTTGACCCAGAATGACGGTGAATGGTTTCATGTCAATGATGTAGAGATCTACTGAATCCTTATACTTGCCCAGCGTGAATGTAGCATTGGGAAGATAGGATGTACAGGGTAATTGGCTTCCTCCAGCCAATCCCACTGAAAATGATGAAGAATCTGTGGGAGCTATACCAAGCTGAGCAGCGAACTGTCTGTCGATGAAAGATGATGTGGCTCCTGGATCAACCAAAATGTGAGTATTCTGTCCATGGACTTTCCCCTTATACAGCAACAGCTTTTTCTGCGATTTCAGCTGTGCTGTCTGAGATTGCATCTGTGCGATGTTTTCTGTGGGATTATCCATCTGCTGAAACTGCAATGTCAGACTGGAAAGGACTTCTTCTGAGATACTCTCAATCCGGCCACTTGCTTCAGTGGCATCTTCAGGCTGATCTACCCTCGGGGTGCTCTCAACACCGGTACCTGCGCAGTACCCTGAGAGTTTCCCTGGGGAGCTGGAGCTGATGGAACTGGATCTGGAGTTGCAACTGCTGCATTGATGCTGTGCTGACTCTTCAGTTCCTTGACCAAGGTGTTGATCGTATTGATGAGTTTGCCAGACCCATCCTTAACACCCTGATTTTTCTGTGGCTGTCTCTGATTCTGAAAAGGATTCTGAGCTGGTGGCTTGCCTTTGATCTGCTTTCCATCATTGGTAGTGGTGGCCCAACAATCCTTCTCGATGTGACCTGGTCGATCACAACGATGGCAAGTCTTATTCTGATTCTGTTTCTGTGATTGTCCTTTTCCTTTTCCTTTGCCCTTGCCTTTACCACCTTTTCCTTTGTTCCGATTCTGATTGGAGTTCTGGCTGCCACTCTGATTCCAATTCCGATTTCTGTTGGATCTGTCATATGGCTTCTGGCCACGTCCTCTGTCCTTATCCTTCTTGGCTGGACCTCCAGATGACTGCTCCTTCTGACCCCGATAGTGAAGGGTTTCCGATTGCTTTGAGTGAATGACGTAGTTCAAATCAAGCAATATCTGTGTGGTTAGTGACCACGACATATTATTCCTTTCTGTTTCTGTCAGGAATCGTAAACGAAACTGTCTGCGAAGTTCCGGATCTACGCTGTTGACGAATCTGTCCTTTATCAACACATCTTCCAGTTCAACTGCTGCCAGTGCAGCCAGTGAAGTGAATGTGCGTAGATAATCTGAAAAAGTCTGGTTTTCCTGTTTCAGTGACATTAGGTGTTTTTTAGCCACTGATCTTTTATGGGGGTTACCAAACTGTCTGAGGAAAATCCCTCTGATTCCTGAAAATGTGGCATCTGGTTGATTTGCCACGACCTGGAAATAGTGTCTGTCGTTATTCTGTATGAGAGTAAGAAACACTGTGATCAAATCCTTATCATTGACACCTGGATAAGTGAACTGGAAATATCTGTCCACTGTTTCCAACCAGACCTCTGCGTCCTGTCCTGATTTGAATTCCCTAGGTGGCATCATTTTCACCTTAGGGACCAAACTGGGTGGAGCTGGTGGAGCTGGTGCTGGTACTGTATCTGCATCTGGATCTACAAAGACCATCGGAGGACTGTCTGCTGTATACTCTGCTTCTGGTGCCTGAGGCTCATTGGCAGGATCCTTGTACCGGCTCATATCTGGTTTCATGCGACTGACATTGTCATAATAGCCTATGTGGTCATATCTGGTTAGTGTATCGGCATAACCAGCAATCCACTTTGGAACCTTAAACCGACTGTATGCATCGTATGAACCAAGAATGTCGAAAAACCAAGTCGAATGATCTGGGTTGATATCAGGAATCTCATGCTCTTCCTCTTCGATAGTAACCATCTAAAAACAAAACACAGCACAAAAATACCTTCAGCTAATTGTCTAACTGAGTGTGTGTGATTTATATGTTATATATGGTATATCTGTATATTATGATGAGGTTATGCATGTACATATATCCACCTTCTTCCCCCCTCAAGGAAGTGTGTGATACGGTGGCAGTTGTCAATTGCCAATACCTCATTCAGCATGCATTCCTTATAGGAATCAGCTGTTACAGTTTTAGGGTTGCAGCCCTACAGTCCTTGGGTTGTAGCCATGCAGTTTTTGGGTTGTTGCCCTACAGTTTTAGGGTTGTTGCCCATAGTATTATCATGTCTATGATGATTTAGCATGATATAATAATGCCCAAAAAAAACGAAGTTTTTCCAAATAATGACGGCATTTTAGGGCATGTGTGGTTACAGTGGCCCTATTACCCAATACAGTGTTTAGGGTGTTACTTGATATCAGTAACCCTAATACAGGTAAAAAATAAGCAGTATAACGTTTTTGCAAAGATTTTTAAGCAAAACGGCATTCAATACCTAAGTGAATGTTAAGTGATTTTCAGAGGGTACGTTACACCCCTGACACACACATTCAAATATTAGGGTGTTACATGGTGTTACACGTGTTATGTCTTTCAGGGATTGTTATTTGATAGATAAATATCCATTATAGCAAAAAAAATCAATCCCGAGTTTGCAAAATATTACACGTATTGTATTTTGACCGATTTTTTGTTACAGCCAATATGTTCACCCCTATATATTACACACCTAATATCTAGGGTGTTACACGAGATATGACATGTGTCATTATGATTTTCTCATACCTCAATAGGTATAAAATCATATTATCAAATAAAATAGGGTCCGATTTTCAATTTTCAAATCTATCGCAAACGGATTTTACCCATTTTGGCCGTTTTTGGCTATATATATATATACATATCTCTGTGTGTGTGTGGACTGCAAAGTACAGAAGCATTGCAAATCACTTTTCCTTTGCACATGACAAATTTCATGGCATAAAAGTGAATTATGCTGTATATCAACATCTGAGGTTGATCAAATTTCTGGGTTTTACTGATTTAAACCCATGGAGGCAAATGCACTCTCTGGTGATATTTAAGATATATCAACTGTAAATGAATTCACAGTTGTGTCAGATCCTAAGATATATTTGGATGTATACAACGAGTATATCAAGTGATATCTCTGTGTTCAAATACATCTGGACACTGCTAGATGTAATCTGAGCAGTTTTTACACAACACATTGTTTGTGTGTATGTATGTCCACAACCACCTTTTGTCAATTCATGTATGGTTGCTGATCTGAGTTGGTACATGCATGTGAAGTGATCATCTGTATCAACTGTCAGAATGCAATGTAGATATTGATGTTGCTCCAACGATAGTGTGTGGAATGACGAGTGGACTGCACCCAACAGTTACCAGCTGTTTAATGGGTGCAGTATCTTGCCTTCGGGTCTGGAGATAACTCCATCCAGCCCTACAGCATGTTGTTTGATCCTGTTCCCTTATGTATCGCCATCGCTGACACTTCCACGCACATGTGTTTGGAAGTGGAATCTGTGTATTATGTATTGATACAATACTTAATCATTACACTTGGAGTCAGTGTATTGTCAACATGAATGCTAGTGTTTGTGCAGTGTATAGTACTGCTGATTAGTACTATTGTGTGTGTGTGTGTTTACTTACACACACTTTGCAAGATCTTTATGGATATCACAATATCCTAACAACCTATCATGCAGATTGTCAGCATACCACGTACTGATTACATCTAACATGATATATATAGTTTAGGGATTGTTGTAATTCCATGATAATCTCATTACGAAATGAGTTAATGATTGATTTTACATGAAGCTCAGGTGAGCATTCCTTCAAGTAATCCACCATAGAATGTACATGTTACCTGGAGAGCATCTCGGCTCCACCAGGGCACGACAAACTAATTATGGTGTTGTGATTACTGTCAGGCACCCTTTGCAACATGGATTCGAATATAGGAAGCATTCACTGCAATATGCTTATGCTCTATTTACTACAGCTGTTATCGTGATCAAGCAGCTGTACAATATAATAAAGTATGTAACATTTACAACATTGCAATCATTCAGAATAAGATGTGTGCATGATATAGAAGTATATGCACTGTGTATTAATGATTGCTGTAAGTGAAATGAGTGTATGTGTGTGTGTGCTGATCTGCACACACATATTGTGCATAGATCATTGTGCTGCATGGCATAGTTGCATGGTATAATGATGCATGGTACATCTTGCTGCATGCATTTGGTATATACTGAATGGATATTATATGCTGCAAGTGTGCGTGTGTGTGTGTGTGATATGGCTACACACACAACATATAGTACACAGACATGTGATTGCACAGCGTCCATATTTATCTGATCTCATCTACTTATATGTGTGTGTGTGTGTGGCTACACACACAGCATATAGTACACATCCATATGATTGCAAACTTGTATGTAAATCTGCCAGTGAATGGATAAACATCATCTCTTATGTGCAAGCATCACAGATTTTAAGTAGCATGCTGCATATATGTATACCATCATCGCGCATCATCTGTTCATGATGAATCTAGCAGGTGTATGTATATCCTGTCAAGCAAAATCATCATGCGCGCGTAGACGAGTGATTTTTGCAACCATTTGAAATGACGAGATTTTGATGCGTACACTACACTGAAAATTAGTGCGAGTAGCGATTTATCAAAGTCGCTGATGTGCGCGCTGCAATTGGTGAACATATCTCTGTCACAGGTATGTATGGCATATGATATGAATGCCATTTCGCGTACGGAACATACACTGATGACGATTTGTTCATCTGCGCGTCAGTATGTCGCATATCGTGCAATTTTGCGAATGATAGCAGCGTATGTATGCGATTTGTATGCTGTATGCACACCTCTTCGCGCTGTTATACTCTGACGGTGATTATACGAGCGTAAGCGTTAGCGACGGTATCTCCTGCGCACTTCGTCCGCTGTTTATTCCGCAGCGAGTGTAGTTATGCGATATATGTCTTATATGTGCGAATGCGGGCGCCTGTATGTATACGCGATCCGCGAACCTGTTGCACACAAAAATACAATATATCTCTATTTGCTGCACTGCACACTTAGGTCCTCGTTCGTCGCGTGGACGATTAGAATACCACTCTTAAGGGTTCGCTTGGAAGCGATATGATATATGATATATAGCGAGGCTATTATGGAACGTTAATAGCTCACGCAGCGTACGTGTGGGTATGAGTGCAGTGCTTCTTCAGAAGTGACTGCTGTAGCTCAATGCTACCTCATTTACGCAATGCCCCGCATCTCATAGATGCCACCACAATTGGGTTGTGAACCCAAGGCATTGGTTGAACAATCGGTATCGGCTGAACGAATAAGCCATATGATACTCGCATGCTTGTTCAGTTCATGCTAGAAGCGAAGATGAGTTTTCTCCGAACACTTTCGGTTCTTCAAGACTTCATCTTGCTTTGTCATCTCGATGCCACAACCTGGCCTCTCGATGACGGGTGTCACTCAAGGTGAGTGAATGACAAATGGTATGACTGTACATGTCATAGTCGACCGTACTGACGACTGTCATAAATGTATGACGCGACTCGACCTGTACAGTCATGATCGACCATACTGTCGACTGTCATAATAATATATGACACGACCGACTGTCATAATAATATATGACATGACATGACATGACATGGTATGACATGTATGACACGTATGACATGTATGACGCATATGTCATCGGTCATAACCCTGACACACACAGTAAACGCTCAGAGTCAGTGCCTGCTGTGGAGAAGCAGGCGACGGAATCCCTGCAGCGTTCGACGTCACTTAGCCCTGAGGGGCGATCCATGTTCTCAGTCTACGACCGATAATTTTGCCACAGTAGAGATACTATAATCAGACACCCTACTTGCTGTGGAAAGGGCATCGCGGCGAGTCCACTTAACTCGATCCACTGATCAGGCGACTGCTTAACTGGGTGGGGCAACTCCTTCCTGTAACTGAAGTCAGAGACAGTATGTCGTTTGCGGGATTTCAAGCTTTGTTAATCCTAGGACAATTTGGTGCCAGGCAGTGGAGACACTATAATCAGCCACAATGTTTACTGCAGACAGGGCATCGCGACAAGCTCAATTGAAAACTCACGCCTTCGCCAATCTCAGAATAATATTGTGCCAGCACGTCGATCGTGCCGCTTTTCCCACGAAGGTTTTTCCAGCGGCTGTATTGTGTTGTATTCGCGGTGAGAGGATCCAGAGGACCCGTGGGACCGCGGGGGACGGCTTACCCATAATCCTAAGAACCCGATCAGTCGAGGACTGCTTAGGATCCCACATAGCCTAGCCACCACTTGCAAGCCTATTCCTCAAGTAGAATGCTGACTAAAGCCCCTGTCTGTTTAAAGTTCCTGCACCGCATAAGAACAATAACCCTGTGCCACTGCGGAGCGGGTAACTGTTTAGCTCTGCCGTCAGCTTCAGGGTTCGGGGCCCCAACACATCTTTTCAGACCGAGTTCCTTGCTTTGCAAAAGTGTGCAGTATTGAATAGGAGATAACTTAATAGTGGTAATAGGCTGAGAGGGCACGGCGCCCTATAAAAGCCCACTCAACGTTATAATTGAGTCTTTTTTCCTTTTTCCTAGGACGTTCGTGCGTTTCCTCATGTCCACCTTGCAACTCGTCTGACATTTCCACATCGTCACAAACCTCCTCTGAGTGAGCGTGATTAACATCACCTTGTCCTTATGCTGATGTCCAGGCCTCGCACAACAAATCTATCTTCCCCACCAACGTGTCAAGCGTATCCATATCATCATCTTTCAGGGGCCACACTCCAAGAGGTATAATGCGAGCGGAATCTCCAACCTCTACGACAAGGGATAACAAGTCTATAAGAACGGGAGGAATATCCCAATTCGGTCCCGGATTGTAGGCAGCGTCGGAGCCCCACAACGCCAAGAAAACGCTCACTGCAAGCAGCGTA
>LGRX02004513.1:0-15438 GCA_001247695.2 Cymbomonas tetramitiformis | reverse complement strand
GAGTCCCGGTCAGGCCCCTATGACAGACTCCTAGGCCAACACTGGACTGCTGACTGATCTATAGGTTCGTGCCGTGACACACGTTGTGTCACAGGTAGGCTAGACTCCGAAACCGTCCGAGACCGTTCCGGGTATATCTAGCTTAGGGTTTATTTATCTTATGAGTTTATCCACACAGTTCGGGAGTTTCTGATATCTAGTGAACTAGGATATTCCAGTAGGTCGTGGCCCCATCCACGCTTTTATTCCACTTGCTGATTTCGCCATGATTGGCTAAACGGCCGCTTGGAGAGGTGGTGCGCGCATGCGCGTTTGGGTGCGACTAGGAATTATGGTATAAATTGTTTGCGGTAAGCAACTGGGAGTGGCGGCCATGGGGGCCGCGCCTCGTTACGGACTAGTCTTAGCAATGTTCGGATCCAGTTTTGCACCGGCACTGGCCCTGCTGGTTACTGTTTTCTGGGCTGGTGTTCGCGACACCTTCGACTTCGACGACATCTTCGAGTGCCCCTCGCCGCTCCACTCTCTTAGCTCCTCTCCGCTGCTGACCATTACCATTTTTCCGCTACCACACCCAACCGCGCGACTGCGTACCACCTCCCCTCTGGCTTTTCAGAGTATGGGCATGTTGACCCGAGCGAAGAAGTCCCTGGACAGGGACAGTGACATCGACGCCTCACCGAGGCTATTGGACGGGGTTCGGAACAGTCCGACGGTGCGTACGCCAACTGTTCCGACCCCCGCTCCGAATTCCAACGAGGATGCAGACGTGGCGACCAGGAAGTACTTGCAGGAGCAGAGCAAGCTGGTTGACGACGTCTACAAAACGCGGCTGCACCGCCAATGGGCCAAGGGTATCCGTGAGGATGTCCTTGGTGACAAAAAGCACCATTTCCGCGGTACGGACGACGCTGGCCTCCTCTCCGAGCTGGTGGTGCAGCTGCGTACGGAGTTTCATTCGGCTGGGCTGGAGCTGGCGTCCTTTGACCTCGACGACCCTCTGGCTCGTGTGGTGACCAAGGTCAACGGCTTGCTCTTCGACGTTCTGGCTCTGGTTATCGAGAAGCACAGCAACGCCTACGTCTGGTTGACTGGCACCGACGCCTCGTCTGACCGTGATGGACGGCGAGCCCTGATGGACATCATCAAGGGCTGTGTACCGGTGGCACTGCGTGAGTCGCACCAGGAGGAGCACGCCGTGCCTATTACCCGCAGCTTAAGGTGGCTTAAGCCACCTTAACTTAAAGGGCCCATGGGGGCTTCTTCGGCGGTGCTTTCAAAATTTGGAGACCTATGTCGTCAAGATCTTGAGCTGCTCTTTCTGCAGTGTCTTATCAAAAGTTTGATCTGAGTTCATCTTGATCCTCAAAATCTCGGTTGAAGTAGGGTGGGTATTTCCCAATTTTCCTTAAGATGGCTTAAGCCACCTTAAGCTAATTAGCTCACCGGGGGCTTCCTCGAAGACGCTTTCAAAATTTGGAGACCCATGTTGTCAAGATCTCGAGCTGCTCTTTCTGCAGTGTCTTGCCAAAAGTTTGATCCGAGGTCATCTTGACCCTCAAAATCTCGGTTGAAGTAGCACGGGTATGCAAAAACCGGGAAAATCGCTCAAATTTTACTAAATGTTGCACCCTCTTGGATACTTCCCAAAATTGCTCACCGGGAACTTGGGCTCGCCTAATAGTGCACATAGTGTCTAAAAGAAGACAATGTCGCCGTAATTTTGAGCTAAAAAAATCTAGCTTCCGGTACCGATAGCTCCCGTAATAATTGAAAACGTTAAGGTGGCTTAAGCCACCCTAAATCGCTGTTAGGGTGGCTTAAGCCACCCGAAGGGTAATAGCCAGCCGCGTTGCGTTATCCCGCAGACACTGACCCGCAACCCATCTTGGCTCGGGAACAGCGTCTGGTGCGGGATGCGAGGAAGACAGATACGCTGTCCGGCTAAGCTCACTAGGAAACCAAACTGATAATCACATAACTTGTGTCTGGCCGGAGCTTTATGCTCTCGGAAACCCAGACAGTAACAATGACTGTACTACTGTACTGTACTACTGTACAGTACAGTGCTAGGATGTCACGGACACGAAACGGAAGCAGGGTCAGGCTAGGGGCTAGTCAGAGCCCATAATAACTAAGCCTAAACCCGAAGTCCAGCACACCACCCGTGGGTGTGACCACCTAGCAAAGCAGGTACAGATATACAGCCACGAGACATAAACAAACACCTAACATTCACTTCGGTGGAAACCGATCACTTCTAGCTGGGTGCCGGGGTCTTGACCCGGTCATCCCACTACTGGGCTAAAGCTAATCAAGCTGCCAGGATAGACGCCAAGAAACTCAGCCACTTTGAGGCTGGTCAGCAGAGCCGAGTTCAGCGGTTGGGATGTAAATACAGCAGAGTCCCGAAGTGAAATGCAAGCCGTCTGTTGTAAATTGAGCACCACCAGACCCAAGTGGGCAAGGCGGTTCCACAGCAGAGAGTAAATCAACTGAAGAATTCTGATAAGTAGATTCCCATGGTGGTTTGAACTCCGAAGAAAGAGACGCAAGAACTCGATCGTCAGGCGGCCAATCACGGACGTCCAGAAAGCCAAGTGGCAGATCCGGAGCAAAGAGATCCCCAGTAGATCGATGGACGGTGACTCCGGGCTCAACCAGGCCCCTGTCACCACCGCCCACGGCAACCAGAGATGCCGTAGCACTGGCCAACAGAGAACAGCAGAGAACCGAAGACATCAACGCACATCGGAGAAAGCCCGGCGGAGCCCGCGGACGGTACACCGGAGCTGCTGCCGGCGATGCTCCCCTGTCAGAGCCATGCTCAAGGGTGCCGAAGGAGTCAAAAGCCACTCGTTGCCCGCCGTCAGAGTCATCGTCAGAGCCTTGGTCGTTGTCAGAGCCTTCAGAGCCAATGTCAGAAGCCTCAATCGTCATGCCAGCAAACAGTGGAGCCGGTGCAGAGTCGCCAAGCCAGAGCGATGGGACAGGACCAGGCAAGCCGAGAGAGCCAGGGACAGCCACTGGTGGGTCATGAGCCGTAGGCACACCACCAGCCACGAGTGCAGAGTGATCCCGAACCGCAGGCGGTGGCGGAATCGAACCCCGTGCACCCGAGTGGAATGTGGCCAGAGGAAAGTGAGCCTCGCCGTCACCGTCAGCTGCCGCATCCTGAGCGGAAGCCGCCGCATCCTGAAAGTGCTTCAGAGATGTGGGCTCAGCCGGCACAAAGGAATGCGCCGACAGCTCGCACACCTCTGGGCGACCCTCCATCGTGCAGAGCGACTCGAAGGCGTGCTCATCTCCCGCGTCATAGAAACGCTGGAAACGAACAGCCAAGCAGTCAGTCTCGTAGTCTTCAACCGCACTACAATAGTGGGCAGAGTGAAGACCGCCGTTGGGGCATTCAGCATGCCAGTGCTTTAAACCACTTTGTGCACACACCGCATTCTGGCAGTGGGGCACGAAGGCACCACTCTTCTTGTCAAACGAGACAGGAGGAGCGGTGCCAAGCGGCTTAACACCAGCACGATGATGCTTAGCAGCAGAGCGGGTAAGGTGCTTGCCCGCAGGCGGTGCTCCTTCCCGTTTCTGCCGCTTTAGGTCACGAATGTCCTGCTGCATGCGCTCCAGCTGCTTCTGCAGACTGGACAACGCCGCAGCTAGGTCAGACGCGCCATCGCCGAATGACAGAGCCGAAACAGGAGTGTCAGAGACTTGCAGGCCGTGGCGGAACTGCTCCCGCACACGAGCCTGAATAGTCAAAAGAGACACGCCTTGCCGCTGGTCAGCCCGAGCCAAGGAATTAGCCAAGTCACGGTACAACGCCGAATTGCCGAGAGCCTTGAGAAACTGCCGCTTCACCGCGTCCTCTGGCAAGTTGTGGGAACGCTGAACGTCCCGCAACAGGCCATTGAACTCACGGATGCCACGGTCAGGATCTTTGCTGCTGGGGATACGGACCGCCAGCAGCAACTCAAAAGAGTCAAAGGGTTCCGAACGCTCCTGGAGCATGCGCACTACCTCAAGGGCAGCGCGCTTGCCATCTCCAGGAACGTCGGACCCAGAGGCCTCAAGCCAGTCACGGGCAGGCGAGCCAGGGCGAGCCAGAAATGTCAGAGCCGAAAGCAGCAGTTCATTTGCCTCATGCCTAGCCTCCACAGCCATGTTGGCCAAGTCAAACAGGGGAGCAAATGCTTGTGATTGGAGCAGAAACTGAGCGCGAAGCTCATGCATGAGCTGTGAAAAAATGTCCACTGCGTCAGTCTCCGTACCAGCGAAGCGCTCCGATTTGTCTCCGAGAATTTTGGTGGCAACAATTTTGGCAACCCTTCTGTCGAAACTGTCTCGAGCGAGCTGCTGACATTTTTCAAGAACCTCTCTCGCAGCTGCGGTGGTCGGAGCCGGCAGCTGCGGTGTCTGTGGCGTCGCTGAGTGCTGTGCACCCACATCGTCAAAAATCGTCTCCAATCTACGGACGCGTGAACGCGTCATTCTATTCGCTGTGGTAACCATGATAGAGAGACAGGGGAGAAGGTTGAGCCGAACAGGGGGATGGTGAGAGAACGCTTACAGCGGCCAGATGCTCTGTAGAAGTCTCAGCTGAACGGATCGTGATTCACAGGTCGTAAGCGGAAGATGCAAGAGCGGCCAAAATAAGTCACGTGTGGAACGACCTCGCCGGAGCCAGCGGCGCACGAAACAAATCAACTCTCGCTGCGACGATGCTGCCGTAAAATACAATCCGTCACCAACTGATCTCCTGCGCAGCGAAGGCGAGCACAATGCGTGCCGCCATCACTGCCAAGCTAAAAGGCCATACCGTAAGAGCAATCCACCACCGCCCAAGTGGGCGCTCAACCCCTCCTACGTCCTACTTAGCCGAACATGGCAACAGCAAGGCGCTGTGCCATCATCAGAATCACCGGAAAGCCGGTGCGGCCTATAACCTGCGAGGAAGACAGATACGCTGTCCGGCTAAGCTCACTAGGAAACCAAACTGATAATCACATAACTTGTGTCTGGCCGGAGCTTTATGCTCTCGGAAACCCAGACAGTAACAATGACTGTACTACTGTACTGTACTACTGTACAGTACAGTGCTAGGATGTCACGGACACGAAACGGAAGCAGGGTCAGGCTAGGGGCTAGTCAGAGCCCATAATAACTAAGCCTAAACCCGAAGTCCAGCACGGGATAACAAGGCTACGGACTGGACACCCACCGAGGAGACCAGGAAGTTGTCCCTGTACAACCGGCTGGACCCGGTGTTTTACACCGCGGTCAAGGTGCGGTATCCTCTCGCGGCCGATCTCGCGCATGTCTCCTTGGCGTCTCTCCGCTCCCTTGTGGTGGAGATTTATCAGGCTTGGGCGCAGACGGGGGCGGGGAAGGCAGTCTCGGGCAAGAGCGGCATCTCCGCGCAGCTCTCCAGCACCGAGTACGGTGCCCTCCTCAACAAGATCAACGAGCTTCAAGACTTGCTACGGCAGCAACGCGGGGCGGACGCACCGCCGGCGCAGCAGCAGCGGCTGCAGCCGCAGCGTCAGCAGCGGCAGCAGCAGCAGCGCGGTACGCAGCGGGGATTCCGTGTCGGCACGCACCAGCTGCCTGCAGTCGGTTTCGACCGTGACGACCAGAAGGCGAAGCCCTTTTGCGGGAGGTGCAAGAAAGCGGGAAAAGGTGAGCAGTACCACTTCTACCGCGACTGTCCGTTGGGCGGGCGTCAGCATCCCCCGCACTCGGCCGCGGCATTCTGCATTCCCATCGACGAGGAGGACGCGGAGGGAGTGCGTGCATTGGCCATGTGTGCCCTGTTCCAGCAGGCGGCGGACGATGGGGCTGAGGCTTTTGCCACTGCGGCATCTACGTACGGGCCGCCTGCGGTACTCTGTGCGGGCGCGGTGGGCGGAATCGACGTGTCCGCTTACGGCTTCACGGTAGAGCCGCAGCCGCTTACCGACGAGCCCGCGGGTGACGACATTCATCAGCGGTTGGACGATCTCGCCGCGGAGGTCCATGCCGCGGCAAACTGCAAGGTGCACTACACCCACGCATCCTTCCCACCACGGGCGGTTCTCGAGCCGCATGCATCGGCTCTAGTGTGCGGCCCCGCGGCAGCGGGGAACATGCCGGAGGAGCAGGTTCCGGCAGGTGGTGCGGCGGCATCGGCGTCCGCCGTGCCGGCCCCTGCTATGCCTGTCTCGCAGGAGGAGGATGTGAAGCCCGTGCCGCTTCAATCGGCGCGGGTGACTGCCACGACGGACGGTGAGTTCCCTGGGTTCGTTCAGACTGTCAACCACGCCGCCATCGCGCCGGTTGACCTCACCGGCTACGACACCGACGACTACGAGGACTTTGCCGACGGCAGCTTCCGGCTGAAGCCGCGGGGTTCGCCTCCGTCGGCCAATCATGCTTCCGGGCCGCCCGTGGACGAGCAGAGGACCTACGGTTGTGGGAAGCCGCCCTGGGGCTTTCCTGCCACGGTTGGACCGTGGGGAATTCCTTTCCTCCTTTCCCTCGTTCTTTGCATCTCAATCATGGGGGTGGCAGCTGTGCCCGATGCTCAGTCGGCTGCGGGATTGCCTTCGCCTGGTGGTGATCTCGATTGGGAGACTCCGTCAATTTTCTCCACGAATGAATTTGTTGAATCCGTGATCCCGGCTCAGGGTTTCTTTGTGGCTGACAATGTGCCACCGCTTGAGCCGCCTGAGCCCCCTGACATCTTTCAGGATCTTGCTCAGGCAGGTTTGAGCTTCGACATGGCCTTCTTCTACGGTGTGGCTCTACATGAGAGAGGTCCTTTCGGGAACCCTCCCTTCGGGTCCGACTTGATTGAGACCACGGCTGGCTACTTTGGTGCTGTCGATTGACTTCTTGTTCACTCTGGATGCACACCAACATGGTGGTGTGCGGAACTCCGGTGACTTCAACAATTTTATGGTTTATGCTTTTGCTTTTGACATCTACAAGTTATATTCTGGCTTGCTAGCTCGGTGCGTTTTCAGTTGTTTAGCGGGTGCACAATGCCCGTAGGTTTCTGCACCTGTGCTAGCTAGTGGGTTTCCAATTTGTGTTTCAGAATTGCACAGTTGGATTAGCAGTTAGGTCTGTCAACCTGGCTCCTGCCCTAACTTATCTTACGTTATCTGACTCTCCTAGACAGTCACCACCCACAGTGTTGGGGTGGTGTGCTGAAATCTGTATAGGCAGCCCTGACTGGGAGTCCCGGTCAGGCCCCTATGACAGACTCCTAGGACCAACACTGGATTGCTGACTGATCTATAGGTTCGTGCTGTGACACACGTTGTGTCACAGGTAGGCTAGACTCCGAAACCGTCCGAGACCGTTCCGGGTATATCTAGCTTAGGGTTTATTTATCTTATGAGTTTATCCACACAGTTCGGGAGTTTCTGATATCTAGTGAACTAGGATATTCCAGTACCGGACCGTCATAGAGCTATACACTATAGAAATAAGAAAATAGAATGTTCCAATGAGCAATGTTTATATGTAGAACGATCCTAGATCTAGGAATCAGACGAATGTCCAAATTTTGGGATCGGTCCGAATACTCATACATATTTAACACCTGACATCAATATTTCGCGTCATATTGATATTCGAGTGCATAATAATAATAATAATAATAATAATAATACATTTACGCTAGCAAAGGGGACAAAGTCCTGAGAGTGCGGTATCCCTGCAAAGCAGGCTAGTGAAAACACCAGGGGCTACTCCCTCTGCTATAGCGCGCCCACAAAGGCGGGATCATCCCACTTTTCAGCAGGGTGGCATCTAGAGAAAAAGCCAAGTGCTAGGCAATAAAAAACTCTAGAGGATGGAGAAGCAGCCATGGCCGGGTGAGTGGAGGGGTGGCATATCTCTATGACGTTCGGGTTTTTGGCAGCCTTGGTACCATTCACGCGTGACGACACCGAGGCCCTCAGATGTGCCCTCGAATTTAACTCCTATGCTGGCATGACATTAAATACTTCCACAACATGTATGCCAAGGTTTCAACTTTTGAAATGTGTATATCCAGACAAATGTGCATGTGGTGGGAACCAAATTTTTCCTTACATCGTTAGGCACAATTTAAGCTATCGAATGCCCTGCGTAGGGGTGTTGTCTAAGGCAAGGAGCGGTATCGATATTCGATATTTTCGATAGTATCGATATATCGAAATATTGTTATCGATTGATACCAAAATCAAAGATATCGAAATATTGAATATTGATTGATACTGGCCGGCTCCTATTCGGTATTGATCGATTCAAAGGACGGACATATCGAAATCGATTGATACCTCAAGAGCACCTGTTGTTATCGATCAATAAATTCAAAAATATGCTAGATTATGATTCGTCGGTATTGAAGATATCGATATATTGATACTTGATGAACTGCGGTTACCTGCACTCACATTGGTCACCGTGATTTAGGCATGTGCAGGCACCCGGGACCCGGTCCCACTCAATGCAATCGCCGCCCCTTATATGAGGTCAGATGTGGTAAAATTCATCATCAGATCAGAGGCAACCCGGATACATACTGATACGTTCATAGCACATTTCTTCATTTTATCTTTTGCGGTACAGCTTGGGTCGCCATGGTTCTAAACGTGCTCGCACGCGGCAACCAGAGGTGCTCTTAGCCCTCCTGTTCCAGCATCCACTGCTGGTGTTGAACGTGTTTTCTCTAAAGTCGGTCGCATGCACTCCGACCTGCGGAAGAACTTGTCAGAGGGTGCAATATAGCATGCGTATATGGTGTGCATGAACACCGTGTAATTTTATTAGTTGTCGTTCATATTATTTTTGCCCCCACCTTGCTCGCTTGTGTCTTATTAGTGCAATTAGTGGACGAGCAACCTGAACCCCACTCGCTGCACATATTGATATATCAATATATCAATATGCGCAGTTGGGTGTGTACCTATTGTTATCGATTGATATTGCAGTGCCACCTATTGTTATCGATTGATATCTTAGTTGCACCTCTTGTTATCGATCGATATTGCAACTGCACCTATTGTATTGATTGATATCACAGTTGCACCTATTCTCCTATTGTTATCGATCGATGTCAAATCTTGGATATCGAAAAACTATCAATACGGCTTAAAACTTTCGATACCTTTCCTTGGTCTAAGGGGTCAAAACCGGCGGTTATTGGGGGGTAAATCGACATTAATCTTACTGCGAAAACGGAGTAAAAGCCAGTATAGGAGTTAAGCTCACCTTGCCTCCCCCCAACAACCACCCCAAATACTTTATTTCGGCAACCCTCTAGCATCTTGGGATGCTTTACACGCCGCTTGAATCGAAGTGATTCGGCCTATGCGGGTTCAACCAACCAGCCCCAGCCCCCCCTACAGGGCCACTTTCGACAACCTTATATAACACCATTTTGCACCGCTACGAAAACTAGGGCGGCACAGGGCAAGCCGCGCCCTTGCGCCCAAATTCACTCCACACCTCCCACGACCTTATGTCCTTCGCAAGTGGGCACCTGCCCCTTGCCATCTACGTCGCGCTAGAGCCCGCCACAAGCAGTGAACTCGGTGGTACCGACCTGCCCACACCCGTGTCGTGAGGGCTAACCGTCATAGAGCGGATATCGTTCCCCAGCCCCTCCCCCAAATATGGCGGATCCACGGGGTTCCAAGCCCCCCCAGGGGTCGAGTCGTGAACCTTTGGGACATGTTTTTATCATGGGAACACTGACTTTCACCCCCCATAAAGGGGGAGGTCAGTGGTGCCATGTGTCACCCCTCGCCTACTCGGATGTCACTTGCAGTGCCTGCTGTTTATCTCCGCTCGTGTGTCACGGTCCGTCCGCTAGCTTAAAACTGTGTATCTCCCAGTTTAATCCGACTTAGCCGAACCGAGAAACCCTGCCTCCCTGCCTTGACATTTTACAGTGCAAGCTTATATCACTATATTATCAGCTTTCACATCAGGTCTGGACCCACCTACGTTCAGAGGTGTTTTTCTTGTGTTCCGTCCGCTTCGCGCCCTGCGATTCTATCCGACACTTCAAATTAGTACCGACATTTCAATTAGTACCGACACTTCAACCTAGTACCGACACTTCAACCCGACATTCGACCTCCTTGCCTTCGCATAGGTCACCCTAGTACCGACATTTTTTAGTACCGACATTTACCTTAGTACCGACACTACAGCGCACTTTTTTGTGCGTTTCCAATCAACTGGACCGACATTACTTTTTACCCGACATGGCTTCCGCCCGACGTGAGACAGTTGGTTCCGCGCTTCGTGCTGCACGTGCACGCACTGGTGCGTCACCATCCCCATCACCGACGGCTTCGCACTCTACACCATCTTCGAGTGCTCGACCCCGCCGCATCGTGGGGACTTTGTCGCAAACGCGTGCATGTGATGGTACAATCTCGGAATCGAACGAACTTAACACTCGCGACTGATCATAAGCATCATTAATATCCACTGGTGCCGGTAACTGATCGAGCAATTCTCAACACAGCATAAGATCGTAGAGCTACAAAATTTTTAAAATTCTGATACCCTGTTATCGAACGCTGAACTCTTACATGCAAGCCCAGATTCCAACATGAAAAAGTATGAAAACAGCAGTAAAATATATCCGTCAAAATTGATATTATATCACAAAATGCGAATTATTGTGTGTACAAAAGCTGTGAGCAGAACTGTCTTAGCACTCTAGCACTGGCACGCGAACAGCCACCTAGTACTTGCGAAGGCAAAACAATAATGAGTCCACTAGCCTGACCTTCGGTCAGAGTCTACTTATATCTCAATGTCCTGTCACATTTCCCAAAACTGTAACGGGTTCTAGCCCTTAAATCTTCATCTGGCCAATGGAAAGTCATTATCCCATGCCAGCTCTAACAATGTTACCGTTTACCGCATTCTGACTGACACGTCAGCGGCAAAGGAGTCACTGCCATCTTCGTCTTATCATTCCCTGGTCACCTGATGGTGACTATATCTTCTCTGACAAGTCTGCATCTCACAGATGGTCATCTTCGTAAAGCCTGTCATGCTGTCACCACTGTCATGCGTGTCACCAGCTGAACAAACCCGGCGCGGTACCATGAGAAGCCGGCGTTTGTTACAGCTGTCGCAAACGCGTGCATATGATGGTACAATCTCGGAATCGAACGAACTTAACACTCGCGACTGATCATAAGCATCATTAATATCCACTGGTGCCGGTAACTGATCGAGCAATTCTCAACACAGCATAAGATCGTAGAGCTACAAAATTTTTAAAATTCTGATACCCTGTTATCGAACGCTGAACTCTTACATGCAAGCCCAGATTCCAACATCCCCCATCTGTAGCTGCTGCGTGCAGTAGCACAGACTCAAATGTGGGCTTGCTCAGCATACTGGGTCGTATCACCATCTGCCATGAACTTGCCCAAACTGAAAGTGAACATACCAATGCCTTCACCTTCTCCGCCTTGTAACATTCTGGCTCTGACCAGTGGGTTCTTGAACACCAAGACCCACATACACCTGCGGCCAATAGGTCCATGTTCCAGATGCCCAATCACATGCAAGCGTCCTGTCTGACTCAATCGTCTGAAGTACGCAGCCCTGCTCTCGGTCATGTCTGTTAAATAGTAAGATGGAACATGGACACACGCCACCACACGACTGGCCATTACTGCCAATGGGAACGCGATATCCAGCGCTGCAAACCAAGGCGAAGTCACCACCGCGTCACAGACACCATACTTCTCCTTCCATATGCGATAATTACCCGGCTGAAGTGCATCATGCGCCTCAGGCCAACCCAACTGAGAGTTCCAGTCATTGTTCATGAATCTCAACTGCGGCCATTGCTCTATCATCACCTCACTGATGACCCCAGTGCCTGCCCACGGGTCCCACACGCCATTGACGGACTTCCAGTCCACCTCTGTCGCCAAACGCCTCACCTCAGAGGGCACTGTGATAACCAGTTCGAGCCCCCACTGCAGCGCGCTAGCTTCTCTCACCTGAGCCTTAGTCATGTGCCTCAGCTCTCCTCGTCTTTCAACTTCTTCTTCAGCCAGCGCAGGCATAAGAGGTGCATCCCTCAGATGTCTTGCCATGGCCTTCTGTTCCCGATATTTCTTGCTCAGCACCGTGCGATGCCCCTCATTCCAATGCCCTGGCATGAAGATCTGCACAGCCTCAGAGAGCTTGTCCTGTCTTCCCCAATCAATCTGATCAGGCATGCCCAAGAACATGTCCTCCTCCTTCAACAGCATCTCTCTTGATGAAATGGCATGCCAAGGCTGGAACTTGTTTCCCTTCACCACCCGACGAGGACCCACGTCTGCTGGCAACAGGCGCATCTCCGCCGACAGCTTCTCATTCAATTGCTGGTCCTTCATGCCCAATTTGTCCTCTAGGGCACCGGAGCTGTCGTCTTTCTGGGTCTGCACCTCGGCATTGGCGGCTTGCCTCCCCGTGCCTGAGCACATGGGGCATAGCCACTCGCCTTCTGGTACTCCATCCAGTGCTGGGGTCAAACACCACAAGTGATACCCCCTGTTGCATGTGTCACACAACAGCATCTCTGCCTCCCCATCGGTCTTCCTGCAAACTTCACATGCTAGGTGCTTACTGGGAACGGCTGCACTGCAGTCATACTGATCCTTCACCTGTAGGTGACATGGCGCGATGCTCTGCACGGTGCTCTTCTCTCTTAACTTGGTGGCGTCCTCAAGCACCACCACACCATCTCGCTGTATCTTGACCAGCTTCAGGATGGCGGATTTGGTCGCGACTTCCATGCCGCTGCGGGGCTTCTGCCTGATGTAGACGAAATCGCCCACCTTGAACTGGTGTGGACTAGGCTCGTAGCCCCCACCCCTTCTCCCTTCGTAGTGTAATGTATCACGATGCTGTGCGACCTCCAGGCTGCAACCAGCGTGTACCATCAATCGCCTCACCACCTGTGCTCTCTGGTGGAGGTCCTTGACTCTGGCATCCTTCTCGTCTTCGACCTCAGCAGCAAAATCCATGCTGGGCGCCCGTTTCAAATCAGGAGGCACTACTGCCTCCTGAGCAAACAACATGGTGAACGGCGCCACCCCCGTGGACTCCTGGCGTGCTGCATTATAGCTCAGCACTAGTGGCCAGAGCTGCTCATCCCACTCATAATCGAGACCCTTTTCCAAGGCAAGCTTCTTAAAGCAGAACTTCATAGTGCGTACCACTCGCTCGGTCAGCCCATTGCCTTCTGGTGAGTCTGGCGAGGTGACTCGCCGGTCAATCAGGCAATCCCTGCACAACTGCTTGAACTCGCCTTCAAACTCCTTACCTCCATCCACCAAGCATTCTGCTGGCGCACCAAACACAGCCAGGACATGACTGCGAAATGCCGCTGCGATGGTGCTTGCCTCCTTGTCGGGAATGGGCACGCAGACTATGAACCTGGTGTAGTGCTCGGTCATGATGAGCACTCGGTTGTTGCCAGACTTGGTCTCTCTCCTCGAAGGCCATGCCAAATCCAGCGACCAGCGATACATGAACGACACGATCTCAAGGGGGGACAAACATGCCTCCTCTCTCGCATAATGAGTCTTCACACGCTGACAGGTCTCACACTGAGTGACCACAGCCTCCACGTCTTTCTTCAAATCGGCTCACCAATGGCGCTGCCACAAAAGATGCTGCGTCCGCCTTATGCCCCAATGTCCCGTTCTGGAGTGGTATTCCTTGACCAACGCGAGACGGTCAGCAGGCTTAGGTATTCTCACCTCCTTGCCCGGCATAGTGACCATGTAGATCTCGTCCGTGGCCTCGTCCCAACGATGTCGTGCTGCTCGCCTCCTTACTCGACGAACTTCCTCTTCGGGCAACCTCACTCTACCATTGGACTTCAACCATCTGAGGCACCATGCATCATCATGTACATCTCGATGCTTGTCACGATCTACCTGCTGCTCGGCCACGCTGGCCATCAGGTCCTCGAATCTGGTGGTACACGTCAACCTGGGGAGCCTCATCTCTGACTCTCTGGCAGGCGGACTCCAGGCAGGCACATCCACGTGCGCTGCTGGGGGTGCGCCCTCCTTCACGAAGTGGTTCTCATGCCTCTGACGATACTGCGCCATGGTGTAGAGCTGCCACTCGTTCTTCTTCTTCTTCTTGGTTCCAGCCTTCTGTCGCCGGGCTCCAATTCCTTCTGCGCCTTTCTGCCCTTGCGAGCACATTATCCGCAGCTTCTCCTCCCAGTCGCGATGGGTCATAGTCTTCGCCACCTGCCGGGTATATGCGTTCGAATTCTCAACCCATTCCGCCAGCAAAGCTTGCCTCTGCTGAAGGTCCGACCTCTCGTGGTCTGCCCAGTTGTTGTCTACAGCGATGGGCTGTCCTGGGGAATTCTCCGCCTCTGGGGATTCCTTGCTGTGAGGGAGCCCCTTCCTGCTTGCTTCTGCGACTGCCATCAGCAGTTCCATTGCTCTGCGATCCATGGCCAGGCCCAGAATGCTCGCCAATTCTACGTCGCTTAGGCCATCGGCCATGCGTAGCTCACTTGCGTTGTAGCCCATGGCTCGCGTCTTCTCTTCGAGGTTCACTTCTCGAGATTCTTCCTCGGCGTCTTCGCCGTCCTGGTTGCGCACCACGGTGCCCATCCTCGCTCTTCCGAACGCTCTTGACCCTTGCGTCGCCATGATGGTGGGTAATGCCCTCAATGGTTCTCCCACCACGTTCACCACGTAGTGAGGCGCGCGGTCTGTCCTTATCACTGGCCTGGGATGCCAGCCCTTGCATATGATTGACGATACAATTCGTCCTTCTGGTCTCACCACCTTGCTCATGACGGAGCGAAACTGGTGGCTCTGGAACAAGTTGCTCCAATACGCTCGCAATCGATGTGCGTAAGCGCCTGCTTGTGCTGCATCAAAGGACACTGGTCTACCAATGACGCTGGCAATGTACGGGAACACTTCGTCCCTGATCTTGGTTCCAGGTCTGTGTGACAACGGAGAAACATTTTCCAGGATATAGCCTGGAGGCCTCTGCCGCTGCAGCTGCTGGAGTGTGGACAGAAGCCTGACCACTTCATAAAATAATTTGCTGTGCCTGCCATCCAGGCCTGTGAGTGTTCCAGCAGGGGAGAGATCCTGACATGGGAACCCACATACCATGACCCACTGGCGTCCTTGAAGAGCTCCTGCTCGTATGAAGTCGGCGCTGGTGGTCTCGCGCAGATCTTGGGGTAAAGCTCCAAGCTCTATTGCATGGGGCGAGATGAGGTCAGGGTATCGTCTCAGCAATGCCGCACACCTGGCTCTGGCAACTGTCTGACTGCTCGGGGATATGTCCTGATACAGGTAGCGATCCACCTTCATCCCACTGCGGAGCAACATTTCTAGCCCAGCACATAGGCCTCCACACGGTTCGTAGCACACCACGCCT
>LGRX02004512.1:0-35234 GCA_001247695.2 Cymbomonas tetramitiformis | reverse complement strand
TGCGCGCTCACTCCTGAGGAGCCGTGTCCAGCGAGAGCCTTCTTGCACGCTCACTCCTGAGCAGCCGCGTCCAGCGAGAGCCTTCTTACACATCGCATTTGGGGCAACCCTGCGCACGCACGAGTGAGCACGAGGGACCGGGAGCCTCGCGGAGATAGAGAGCCAGTATCGTTTTAGTATACCAAATGACGGCGAAATGATACATATGACTGGATTTCGCCACCGGACCTGCTGATCCGCCAAGGAGCGCGCCATTGCCGACGCCTTCCTCTCCGAGGCGAACCGCTCGAGCGCACTCCCGAGGCTCGCGACCTTCTGCGCCTCACTCTGCACCTGCTTTACACCACGGCCTTCCGCGCACTAATCGCCCCAGCCGCCTACTTCCGCACCACAGGCACCCGGCCCAAAAGAACCAAAGTAAGTAGACAAACAGTTGGCATGCGGACGAGGATAACGGCATATCAGCCGCGCGCAATTCTGAGCGGCGCGGAGGAAGCTTCTGTGAGCCGCTTCCATCGTTGCTTCGAGGCAGCCAGTAACGGTGCTACGAGTGCGGTGGCCGAATGAAGGATCCTGCGAAGCGCGTCTGAGGGGGGACTTCTCCGCTCGCCTGATTGCAATATCAAGGAATGTTAATGCGATGACCGCGGTGAACAGAGCCCCGCCAAGAAAGACTAAGCATGATGCCGGGAGTAGGTACTCACCCCTGAAGTCTTCAGGAGCTGAAGCGGTGGGCGGTCGGAGGCAGCGGCTGGCTGGCTGTGGAGGCCCTGCGCAAGGTTCTCGCTTCGTTTAGCGGCCACAGCAGCGTGGCGCTCTTCAAGCTTTGCGGCAGTAGCGCTTCGCTCCTCCTCCAATCTGCTTCCCACATTCCAAACAGATACTCACCACCAATCAGCATCGGCATCTGAGGAGGGTCTCCGAACTGCGTGATGCATGCCCATGGCTGACATTTCTAACCGTTGATCTCCTGGTCTGCTTTGATCACTCGTAGCTATGCGGAGCAGCACCAGAACCCCGCCTAGCTCGCCGTGCGCTGGCTGCGGTGTCGGTGCCCGCTTTACTTATGGATATGGGAGTAGAACAGCCTGCCTGCGGTGCTCCACCCTGCCACACCTCTCGGCCAGGGCGTATGGCAATCAGGGCACATCCTGTCGAGATAGGCCAGGGCGTACCGTGCCAGTCGTTCACGGCACTCCTCCTCCAATTGCCGGGCTCGCGCCTGGAGCTCTTCTTCCGCCTCCTCTGCGGTGCTTGAGGGGGCGTCAGCCGTCTGCAAGACCGCGACCCGCCCACAACGCCTTCCACGATTGAAGCGAACCGCTCCAAATGCTACGGCTTAGTTGGATCGTGGTCATGCTATTCGTCACTGCCAGCGTGAAAAGTGAATCAAGGCAACCAATGGCGAGCAAATAGCGGCGTGTCAAGGCAGCCGTTGGCGAGCCAAGGGTGACGGTTATTGCACACTGCTCAGGAGCAGGAAGACAGCTAGGCGTCATCGAGCAGGTCTGCAATCGTTGATGCCTAGCTGTCTTCCTTCCAGGAGAAGAGTGACGCCATTCCATGTAGGAAAGAGAGTACTGGGGCTGAGGCCGAAGTGCAAAATATAAGTTAGCACATCCGTCAGCATCGGAAGCATGCTCAGCGCAGGGCCGTTTGCATAACACTTATCCTACGGCGCAAGAGTGACAAGCGAGCCCACGGGTGAACACATTCGTGGTGCCTATGGAAGAGAGCGGAGCCTACACCTGTAACTCGACGAGAACCTCCCGACAGTGTTGTAACTGAGCGCTCTGAAAGTTGCGCGCTTCGTGTAACTCCAGCTTGACACGTGTCGTAAGCTGCGACTGTGTGACCAACCGCTGGCCCCACTCCTCCTCCTCCTTCCTCCTGCACAATGGAGCCCCGCGTCACACGCCGACAATGCCAGGCCGCTCCCCCTGCCCCGGCCGCCTGACTGCACCATGGAGCCCCGCGTCACGCGCCGACAATACCAGGCCGCTCCCCCTGCCTCGGCCGCCTTATTTCACACAGCCTTGGGGCACAGCTGCGCCCTTGTACAATATTGCGCATCTGCACAGCAACGCATGGGTTTTTGTCGACGCGCTAAGGCTTGCATCAAGGCTGCCTCGAAGGAGCCGAGGCAGAAGCTCAGGCACAGGATCAGACGGCAGCCATAAGCTCCGCGCTTCTGCGGCGCAGCCACCTTCGAGTGTTGCACAGTGCGGATACGACGGTGAGTATAGCATCCCTTGCAGACTACGAATGCATTGATGGGATATGCCCTTCGAACACACACGACGGCCACCTATCTCATGGCGCGCCACCATCTGACATTCGGGCTGCGAGCACCTGCGCGCGCTAGTCGAAACGGCTGTCTCGGACTCGCTCGGTGCGCAGACGTTCGCCCAGCGCTTCTTCCATGCTTGCCACTCATCGCAGCACCGACTGATATGTTCTTCGAGATGTGCGACCTTAGCCTGCGGACGCGGTCAGAGCTCAGAAAAAGTCCAGCCCAACGAGAAAATCTCAGAAATACTCGACAGCCGGACACGGCCAGAGCTCAGCACAAGTCCAGCCCAACGAGAAAATCTCTGAAATACTCGACAGCCGGACACGGTCAGCTCTCAGCACAAGTCCAGCCCAACGAGAAAATCTCTGAAATACTCGACAGCCGGACACGGCCAGCTCTCAGCACAAGTCCAGCCCAACGAGAAAACTCAGAAATACTCGACAGCCGGACGCTGCCAGAGCTCAGCGCAAGTCCAGCCCAACGAGAAAAACTCTGAAATACTCGACAGCCGGACACGGTCGGAGCTCAGCACAAGTCCAGCCCAACGAGAAAAACCTGCAGAAATACTGACAGCCGGACACGGTCAGGAGCTCAGCACAAGTCCAGCCCAACGAGAAAATCTCGAATACCCCGGACAGCCGGACGGTCGGAGCTCAGCACAAGTCCAGCCCAACGAGAAAACTCTGAAATACTCGACAGCCGGACACGGTCGGAGCTCAGCACAAGTCCAGCCCAACGAGAAAATCTCTGAAATACTCGACAGCCGGACACGGCACAGCGATATCGTTTTCCTGAATCTGGAGGTCGCGGTGACGACGCGTCCAGTTCCACCTGGTGGTGCTCAGGAGAAGCGCGCGAATGCTAACCGGAAATTTCGCAGAACCCTCCAGCGAGACAAACAACTTGAGGACTGCACCTTCACGGAAGCTTCGTCACGGAAATACTGAGAACGGAACACCTGCCCCCGAAGAAGCGCGAGCTTCCTGAAGTTCTCCGCGACGGCGCGACACGTGGCGGCCTGCTGTTGTGCGGCAGCCTCCTGCAACTGCAACTGCAGACGGCGCAGCTCTCGCGCAACCCGCTTTGGTTTCACCGCGGCCTCCTCGATCGCTGCGCTTTCCAAGGACGACAAGAAGTGCGTCTCATCGAGTGGCTCGGGCGTGTGTTGAATCAAGTGAAGCTCCGCCTC
Source organism: Cymbomonas tetramitiformis (assembly GCA_001247695.2). Taxonomy (NCBI): domain Eukaryota; kingdom Viridiplantae; phylum Chlorophyta; class Pyramimonadophyceae; order Pyramimonadales; family Pyramimonadaceae; genus Cymbomonas; species Cymbomonas tetramitiformis. The sequence goes on along the minus strand of LGRX02004512.1, from coordinate 31,752 downwards.
AAGATGTGCTTTGGTCTGGTCCAAGACGCGCCGCCATTCCTGGTCGTCGTCCAGTTTCCAGCGCTCGCCTTTCCAGTGATTTCCTGGAACTGTCGTTCCAGCGGAGGACGCTAGTGCTGCAGGATTGGCTCGCGCCTTTTCCTTTAGCTTGGCGCGTTGTTCTTTGCAGCGCTTGTCGCCCCAAGCTGACTTAGTGCTGTTCGGCGAATTTGGCGAAGTCGCACAATTCGCCGATCCTGCTTTTCCCGCACGGAGCTCGCGAGGTTGGCGGCCTGCCTCAACTTGCGAGATGTCGCGTCCCATTCGTTCCTGCTCATCAACCACTGCAATTCCTGAAGCTTTGAGGATGTGATTCCCTGCACTTACTTTTTGTCAAGATGATAGATAGTTGGTCTGAGGAAACCTACACCATCCAGCGCGGTTCAAATTATCGTTGAGCGTGTATTCGTCTCATTCATGCCTATCGTGAACGCGATCATCTGCCATGGCGTAAGCCACGTGGAAACTCGTCGTTTCCCTGAAAAGGCAAACTCTCATCGTGTTGGTGGCTGTTGTATGATGCGATGTAAACAGTTTCCTCCAAAAGGTGATTTTGTGATGCCATGCCATGCCAATGCCATGCCATACAAGTATACCATTCAGCGCCTCTTGACACTTGGGTCAAGGCACCGAACCGAACGACACCAAACGCAAACCGAAAGCCACACGACAGTGATACTGTTGATCCTGCGGATTCCCCGTAAATCGGATGACCGCCCAGTCACCTTGTCCGATCCGCTCCCGTTGGGTAGGAATGGCGAGAAAAAGAGCGGAAAGTAAGGCGAAGCAACAAGGCACCACTCCAGCGTCGCCTCTCCGCCAACACTCACAACCCCCGCCTCTTGACGCCTTTTCACCCCAACTCTCAAACTCGAGCCAACAGAAATTAATAATCAAATTACTCATACAAATACCCGCACGAATGATTGTGCCGCATTCAGCTCCATGTATTCTTTCGTCGAGACTTTCTCTACCTGCCTTGAGGATGACATTCCCAAGACTTGCCACACTTTCATATAATGTCTAGCAATCCTCTCTGTTTTCCAATACGCCTGTCCCATAACCTGCTGCAGGTCGGCTCCTTCAAGGAAAAGTTCAATTGCTCCCGCTGTCCGAATGCTGAAGAATGTTTCCCCATTGAACAGCCCCGCTTTTTGCAACCAGCATTTGAGGTCTGAATTCATCTGCTTCCTGGAAATCGGACTATTTTCCACTTTGCCAGACCTGACTGGTCTGAACAAGAATCCTTGTGCAAGGTTCAGACCCAAAATTTTCATCACTTGGAGGTAGTCCTCCAACGCTGAGATGGGGCATTTAGATTTATCAGGGAGTCTTTTGATCCCGAAAACGTGTTCATCGCCCGAACGGAGTGTCTTCCCCCACTGGTAGTTGAAGAGAAAACCGGAGTTATCGGGAAATCTTATGATCCCTTCCACCCTTGTGGCGCCCAGCTCCGCCGGTCTCTTCAGAGCGTATGCTGGACTTCGGGTTTAGGCTTAGTTATTATGGGCTCTGACTAGCCCCTAGCCTGACCCTGCTTCCGTCTCGTGTCCGTGACATCCTAGCACTGTACTGTACAGTAGTACAGTACAGTAGTACAGTCATCGTTTCACTGTCTGGGTTTCCGAGAGCATAAAGCTTCGGCCAGACACAAGTTATATGATTATCAGTTTGTCTCCTAGCGAGCTTAGCCGGACAGCGTATCTGTCTTCCTCGCAGGTTATAGGCCGCACCGGCTTTCCGGTGATTCTGATGATGGCACAGCGCCTTGCTGTTGCCATGTTCGGCTAAGTAGGACGTAGGAGGGGTTGAGCGCCCACTTGGGCGGTGGTGAATTACTCTTACGGTATGGCCTTTTGACTTGGCAGTGATGGCGGCACGCATTGTGCTCGCCTTCGCTGCACAGGAGATCAGTTGGTGACGGGTTATTTTTATTTTACGGAAGCATCGTCGCAGCGAGAGTTAATCTGTTTCGTGCGCCGCTGGCTCCGGCGAGGTCGTTCCACACGTGACTGATTTTGGCCGCTCTCATGGTTTCGCTTACGACCTGTGAATTTTGATCTGTCAGCTGAGACTTCTACAAACCATCTGGCCGCTGTAAGCGTTCTTCCACCATCTCCCTGTTTAGCTCAACCTTCTCCCCTGTCTCTCTCTATCATGGTTACCACAACGAACAACATGACGCGGTCTCGCGTCCGTAGATTAGAAACTATTTTCGATGATGTGGGTGCGCAACATTCTGCGACGCCACACACCCCGCAGCTGCCAGCTCCGACCACCGCAGCTGCGAGGGAAATTTTGGACAAATGTAAGCAGTTGGCTCGCGACAATTTCGACAGGAAGGTTGCCAAAACCGTTGCCACGAAGATTCTTGGGGACAAATCGGAGCGCTTTGCAGGGACAGAGGCGGACGCAGTGGACATTTTTTCACAGTTAATGCATGAGTTGCGCGCACAGTTCGTGCTTCAGTCATCGGCGTTTGCTCCCCTGTTTGACTTGACTGACATGGCGGTTGAGGCTAGGCATGAGGCAAATGAATTATTGCTCTCGGCTCTGACATTTCTGGCTCGCCCTGGCTCGCCTGCCCGTGACTGGCTTGAGGCCTCTGGGTCCGACGTTCCTGGAGATGGCAAGCGCGCTGCCCTTGAGGTGGTGCGCATGCTCCAGGAACGTTCGGAACCCTTTGACTCTTTTGAGTTGCTGCTGGCGGTCCGCATCCCCAGCAGCAAAGATCCTGACCGTGGCATCCGCGAGTTCAATGGCCTGTTGAGGGACGTTCAACGTTCCCACAACTTGCCAGAGGACGCGGTGAAGCGGCAGTTTCTGAAGGCTCTCGGCGATTCGTGGCTGTACCGTGATTTGGCTAACTCTCTGGCTCGGGCTGACCAGCGGCAGGGCGTGTCTCTCCTGACTATTCAGGCTCGTGTGCGGGAGCAGTTCCGCCACGGCCTGAAAGTCTCTGACGCCCCTGTCTCTGCTCTGTCATTCGGCGATGGCGCGTCTGACCTGGCTGCGGCGTTGTCCAGTCTGCAGAAGCAGCTGGAGCGCATGCAACAGGACATTCGTGACCTGAAGCGGCAGAAGCGGGAAGGGCCTCCGCCTGCGGGCAAGCACCTTACCCGCTCTGCTGCCAAGCATCATCGTGCTGGTGTTAAGCCACTTGGCACCGCTCCTCCTGTCTCATTTGACAAGAAGAGTGGTGCCTTCGTGCCCCACTGCAAGAATGCGGTGTGTGCACAAAGTGGTTTGAAGCACTGGCATGCTGAATGCCCCAACGGCGGTCTTCACTCTGCCCACTATTGTGGTGCGGTTGAAGACTACGAGACTGACTGCTTGGCTGTTCGTTTCCAGCGTTTCTATGACGCGGGGGATGAGCACGCCTTCGAGTCGCTCTGCACGATGGAGGGTCGCCCAGAGGTGTGCGAGCTGTCGGCGCATTCTTTTGTGACGGCTGAGCCCACGTCTCTGCGGCACTTTCAGGATGCGGCGGCTTCCGCTCAGGGATGCGGCGGCTGACGATGACGACGTGGCTCACTTTCCTCTAGCCACATTCCACTCGGGTGCACGGGGTTCGATTCCGCCACCGCCTGCGGTTCGGGATCCCTCTGCACTCGTGGCTGGTGGTGTGCCTACGGCTCATGACCCGCCAGTGGCTGTCCCTGGCTCTCTCGGCTTGCCTGGTTCTGTCCCATCGCTCCAGCTTGGCGACTCTGCACCGGCTCCGCTGTTTGCTGGCATGACGATTGAGACTTCTGACATTGGCTCTGAAGTCTCTGACAACGACCAAGGCTCTGACAATGACTCTGACGGCGGGCAGCAAGTGGCTTTTGACTCCTTCGGCACTCATGAGCATGACTCTGACAGGGGGGCATCGCCACTAGCAGCTCCGATGTACCGTCCACGGGCACCGCCGGGTTTTCTCCGGTGTGCGTTAATGTCCTCGATGCTCTGCTGTTCTCTGCTGGCCAGTGCTACGGCATCTCTGGTTGCCGTGGGCGGTGGTGACAGGGGCCTGGTTGAGCCCGGAGTCACCGTCCATCGGTCTACTGGAGATCTTTTTGCTTCGGATCCGCCACTTGGCTCTCTGGACATCCGTGATTGGCCGCCTGACGATCGAGTTCTTTTATCTCTTTCTTCAATGTTCAAACCGCCATGGGAATCTGCTTGTCTGGGTTCTTCAGTTGATTTACTTGCTGCTGTGGAACCGCCTTGCCCACTTGGGCCTGGTGGTGCTCAATTTCGAGAGGACAGTTTACAACTCACTTCGGGATTACTCTGTGTTTACATCCCAACCGCTGAACTCAGCTCTGCTGACCAGCTTCAAAGTGGCTGAGTTTCTAGTCAATCATCCTGGCAGCTTGATTAGCTTTAGCCCAGTAGTGGGATGACCGGGTCAAGACCCCGGCACCCAGCTAGAAGTGATCGGTTTCCACCGAGTTGCACGTAGGTGTTTGTTTGTTATCACGTGGCTGTATACCCTGTACCTGCCTTGCTAGGTAGTCACACCCACGGGTGGTGTGCTGGACTTCGGGTTTAGGCTTAGTTATTATGGGCTCTGACTAGCCCCTAGCCTGACCCTGCTTCCGTCTCGTGTCCGTGACATCCTAGCACTGTACTGTACAGTAGTACAGTACAGTAGTACAGTCATCGTTTCACTGTCTGGGTTTCCGAGAGCATAAAGCTTCGGCCAGACACAAGTTATATGATTATCAGTTTGTCTCCTAGCGAGCTTAGCCGGACAGCGTATCTGTCTTCCTCGCAGCGTATAAGTCCATCAGGATCATTGCCTTACATCTAAGAGTGATGAACAAAAGTATCCAATCTTGTGTCGAGGCAAAACCAGCTGCCTCTGCGTTCATGTGAATCACTAGCTTGTCGATCGTACAACTGAAGAGTGGTGTTGCCTGATTTGGGGTGATTCTTGCTTGCAACTGTTCATTCCTGGTCATCGTTTCATAGACCTTAACCACCCTACCTGTGCACGGGTTGTCCGACCCGCCCCTTCCGAAATCCTGGAAGGCACTAGAGACCGATAAGGGTGCCGATAAGGGAATTCACCGAACTTGCGGCTTGCCTGACTGGGCAACTACATCTTCCCAGTTGAGGGCACGTGGCCGAATGTACGTTAGTCTTACCGAACTGTTCCAAGTAAATAAGATACCATAAGATGTGTTGCGCTGTACACGAATCCAATGATTCTGGTGGGGTCATGCAAGCCAGGAATTCCCCGAGGGCCCGCAAATTTCGGAGTTTGGCCGATTGGTACACATCCCTGGCCCTTGCTTCCTGAAGCTCCTTCGTTCTTAGATGTATGGCGGCCCAGTCAGGGGATTTTCTCAACAGGCTCTTGCCACCACCCTGTTAACCTCAAAATTTTCCCCTTCCCCAAAAGTTACAGGCGTTCAACAATTTATTTTCCAGGGTAAACGGATTACTATGGGAGGCTTATTAATATATCACATGAATTTTGTGTTTTTGGAATACGAAGTGTTTCTAAGAAAAATCGAATCTAAAAATCCAGACTGCCCACGGGAGTGGGCCTGCTTCTGACCATCTTCCATTTCTAAGTTGTTGGAAACAGACCTCTCCTACTTCAGCGATTCTGAACTTTTGTTTGCACAGCTTATTGTACGTAGTCCACCAGAACCCATCTGGAGAGAAACCATCCCACTGTGGAGCAACCACAGAGGCTGACGCTTTCTGTTCTCTAAGATACATCAGGAACGGTCCCATTAATGCAAAAGGCGGATTAGCATAACAGTTCAGTCCAGCAAGTGGATAGGCAAAGACATTGGTGCCACAAGCTTCTTTCTCTGGCAGCCTTGAGCAAAATCGCATTTTGGGACATCCCCGAACATTAGCCGTTGTTGCGAAGCAGTCGATGTTGTGCCGTCCAAACATCATGTTCAACAGAGGAGAGAACCGTGGCATTAATGAATAATGAGACTCTTCATCCGGGACTACAATAGTTCCATCAGGTCCCCTTGAAAAGGAAACCACCTTCAGCTCCAAGTTGTTATCCGCGACAAATCTATAGAGCTTTTCTGCCAAGTCCTTGCATGCTTTCGCGCCCAGGTTAGACGAGAGGACTCTCGATGAATCCCAGATGTTTTTATCCAAGATTATGCCCCAGCGTTGCGGGACCCGTTCTACTGGGATTTTGAACAAGGCTTCAGAAATCAAAATTGACTGATCCACCGACGAGCAGGTTCTCAAATCTCGATAACACGAAATTTCATCTTGGAATTCCCCTGCTCTGATAGATGCCGTGACTTTTGTACCATCGACGTTTGTATCCACGAGTATCGAGCAGTGGGCCTGCTTCCTAAATGCGGACACCTTAATCAGCGACGGCTGGAAGAGTTGACTCGAGTAGAGTTTGAAATGCCTCATCTGCTTACTGTTCAGGAAAAAACTTTTTCTGCAGAATTCGTGCCTCTTTGCCAGGAAGGCATACAACTTCCTGCATGCAATAAGGATGCCCGGGGCTGCGATTGACATTGAAACCAACTTTCCTGCCACTCTTTCCAGGTCCCTGGCCGAAATACTTGACGAAGCTCGCAGGTCCGTTGCCAGGCTCAAGAACTTATCCCATTTTTTCTGCGGGATGAAGAATTCCTGCTTCGCAAGGTCAATACCAATGCCTAGCCAGGTGATGGTCAAGGACGGAATGAACTCCGTCTTCTCCAGATGAATAAAATATCCTGCCGCCGTCATGCATGACGAGACAACGAACGCCGAGATTTTGGCTCTTTCCTGTTTCGTAAGAGTTGAAGCTCCCACTGGGGCCGGCCCCCCGGCATTATCATCAATGTAGTATAAATATGGTATCCCCAGCCGCCGGATGAATCCCGCGAATTCTCCCGCGAAGGCGCTATAAATGACCGGCGCTAGCTTCCATCCAAAATTGAGAACTGTATAGACGTAATAAACGCCATCCCACAGGAAACCCATGTACTGTTGCGACTCCTCTGTAAGCCTCACATGGAAGAATCCGTTCGCTTGGTCCATAATAAATGCCGGATCCCCCACCTCTAGGATTTGTGGAAGCATTGTCACCGACTCGTAGGTAAACGGAATATCCTTACACCAAAGGTTAAGGAATCTTGCATCGTTGAGCTTTCTTGGTTTGGCTGGCTCCACTCCTACCGGCATAACAAGATGCGGGGGAGAGCATTCCCCTTCTTTGCCCCAGACTCTTATCGCTCCCCACCTGAGCTCGTCCTGTATCTTCCCAGAGATCCAGGGGATCAAATGATCTGGCATCGCATGATTCTTGAACTGCATCCTCGGGGGTGTTCTTGAGTCGAAACGAGCCCCTTCGTAAGTGCCTGAAAAATGTTGGAAGAAATCCAAGATGGAGACTCCATTCTTTGCCCATTCTTTGACCAGCAATCCCATCTCTGATGATGTTACCACCGTGTCCCAGAACTGGGTACACTCATGGATAGTTCCCACCCGGAACTCCCCCGGATCCCTAGCTGGTGCGGAAAGGGGGTCCGGGACCAAATTACCACTGAGGGCATCAATTACTGAAGGGGCCAAGGTGTCCCGCCCTTGGGCTTCACATGGCCCTAAGGACTGTTGCCTGCCCATCACTTCCCGGGCACTGTCGAATCCTTTTACTGCCATGGTAATAAATGCAAGCGGGTCTCTCACACTTGTCGTAGCCGGCATGCCAGAATCCAGTGCGAAGTTGGCCAGGCTGTCAGCCAGTTTATTGTGGTCCCGTGCCACATGCTTGAAATTGAAAACACAATCCGGGCGCAAGGCCATGTGAGCTTTCCCAACGATAAGTAGTCTCTCCAAGTCTTTTGCGATAACGTTACGGGAGCCCGAGAATGCTGACACCACCAGCTCCGAGTCCCCAACAATTGTTGCTGTGGTCAAGTTCCATTCTATTGCTCTTTGGATTGCAATCACGGCCCCCACGAATTCTGCATAATTATTCGTCTTGGATCCAAGGCGCCCGTAGTCCCGGGTCCACTGTTGACCTTGTTCTGAGCAGAGTGCCACCCCGAACGAGGCTTGCCTCAAATCCGGCGATGCGTTAAAGCGGCATGCACCATCGAAGAAAAGCAATCCCTTCCGTGGGACTGAGTTTGGCTCGTGTCCCTGTTCGAGACAACAACCACACCAGAGCACTCTTCCTTTCAGGAGAAATGCTCCTCGAAAATCGCACCCCGGTCTCTACCGGGCCCCAATCTTGTGGAAAGGGATGGACGATTTTCGAGCCTGGCCACTTCCGGTGTGCTACTCGTGTAGAGTAACCCACCCGTTGTGGTCAGTACTCTAACCGTCCAGCATCCCCATGTTAAAGGGAGGCTTCTATGACGGACGGGACCAGGTGGTCCGTGCAGGCAAGATAATTGGCATTAATTGCCTGTATCCGCGAAGCACTCCAATTTGAGATATGCATCCCAAAGTCCGAAACCCAGTGTTCCGAAGCTGATCACGAAATCTAACGTAGAGCAAAAAAACAAATCCAAATATCGAAATCCAGGATCCCGAAGGCTGAAATCTGAAAATTTAACGTAGAGCAAAATCAGCGAAATCGAAATTTCGAAAATCTAACGTAGAGCAAAAAAACAAATCCAAAAATCGAAAATCCAGCATCCCGAAGACTGAAAACTGAAAATCTAACGTAGAGCAAAATCAGCCAAATCGAAATTTCGAAATCTAACGTAGAGCAAAAATACCAAATCCAAATTCGAAAAATCCAGCATCCCGAATTTGAAATCTGAAAATCTAACGTAGAGCAAAATCAGCCAAATCGACGTTTCGAAAATCTAACGTAGAGCAAATTCACAAAAATGCAAAATTAACTTATCAAGCAAATCCATTTCACATGCAACAATGCATTTCAATTTGGTATTTAAACCTGGAATCTGATGTTACAAGGTAAGACAGGCATCCTGGCCCGCTCCCAAATATTGATACACTATATACATATTATACAGACCAGCATTCTGGCAACTTTTGACGATTCCTAAACAGGCTCCCTCTGAGGAGGTGGTGGCAACTGAGGCAACTGGTTCTGGTTATTCCTATTGTCATTCTTATTTCGTTTGTCCACCCAAGTCACATTGATGGATCCATCCTTGTTCAACGCATAAGGGGACTTGCAGTCCCGCAGCATATGTGACCCCTGGCATTTCGGGCATTTGGCATTACCATCTGCAGGGGCTCCCGGTTTTGCAGTAACATGCTTAGTGGCTCCTGATAACGAGGCCTTCTTGGATTGGGTTTTAATGAACATCTGCAATTCTGACTCGTGCGCATCATCCTTCTCGCACTCTGGAACTGTAGCCCTTATTTGTTGATGTGCAAACAGGGCAATGTGATTGTCCGGCAAGGACGCATCCCTAGTACCTCCTGCCAACTCCCTCTCGATGAGAGTGGCAAGGGAATACAAGGACTGAGGAGTCTCCGGCTCCCTCGAACTAGCTCCCGGCAAGCCAAAGGCAGCTGCCACCTTTCGCAGCAGCTTCGGTATCTCCGGCACCGATTTCCCCGGGGTCAGGCACCAGTCCAACAGCTCGCTTCTCAATCGGTGTGCTTTCAACCAGTTGGAGACCCCCTTGGTCTCCTCTTGCATGGATCTTTGGAGCACCGAGTCCACGTACGCCTGAATGTCGAATCCCGGCGTCACCGATGATGCCAATCCCAAAGGAGCCTGCTCCCTCATGCCACCATCCATCTTCATTTACTTGAGGTTGAGGGAACACTCACATATCGTCCTTTGCCTCGATACAAACATGCATAATAATGTGTTACAACAGTAACATCTTCTCGCCCCCACTCTGACAATGCACGCAATGCAATAATCATAAGGGGTCATAATCTGAGGCAATCACAACACCCTCCCTAATCATTAATTCCAGCATCAGCTTGTCACGAGCATGCAATTTTTCATCGATCGGATCAAAGAAATTTCATACCTATCCTCACATCGAACAAAGCAATCATAGTCATCATAAATGCAGTACTTATTGTCCAACATTACAGGAACTATTTCGTCATAATTAGAGCAACTTCATCATCATGATAACAGCAATAATTTCAATCCTATTTTCAGCAATCCTCACAGCAATTCAAGTTGTAATATAACAAATTCATATTTTCAATATAAACAAATTCATATTTTCAAATAGCATTCATCTCAATTGCAGCAATTATTTATCATCATAATAACAGCAAACAATTTCGATCCTAATCACAACAATTAATGCCAAAATTTTGAAACAATGCAACAATCAGGAAATTACAACTCTCATGCAAGACTGCCCTCAGAAAAATAATACAACTATATCTACCACAGATATGTGAATCTGTCCTCCCCATATGGGAGTTCATCCACAATCAGCACAGATCTACACAATGGACATCTGACTACTTTTCTATAGGTCATGGTGAAAACAGCATGTATTGCTGCTGGCTGGACCAAGCTGGTCAAATGGTACATTTCATCCAGGCCATCGAAACAGGCTACATGATAGTGGTGATTGCATGCAGTTGACACACACGGCATCTCTCCTAGCAGGCTGGCTAGGCAAATGGCACAATCATCTCCCACCGTTGGGGCAGTCAGAGTTCTTGTGAGCACCACTTCATCATCAGCCTCCCGAGCCTGCAATATCAACCAATTTTTGTCAAGAAGGCCCATAACCAGGAGCTTACATCCGACCAGATATTTTGGAACCAATTGTCCACATAAACAACCCCCACGGGGTACAATGTCCCTCCAAGAGGAGACACCTCACAGATTGAGGATTTCAGACAACAAAAACCCCCACGGGGTACATACTCTTCCAAGAAGAGCCTCACTCAGTGTGAGGATAACCAAGTTCTTGTTGTCCCCACGGGACACAAGCAGCATTTTAAATTCAAACTTTTTAAAGCAAGTCAAACTTTTTAAATTGGCAGGCTACAAACAGCAGCATAAAAGTTTACAAGAACCAAATTTCACCACCTAGGAAGCGCCCACAAGCCCAGGCACTGCGCTCCTAGATTACTGCAAGGGCCCTAACTAATTACTCTTTGTGACAAGGACGGGGACCGGACTATTCTAAAAGAGGGGAAGAATTCCTAACTAGTGAAACGGGTTGAACAGGCTGATTAAGTTTGTATCAAACTACAGGGAAGGAGAAGGCCCTAGCAAATTAAACCGAAACGAATTCAAATTTCTAAAGGAAAAGGAGAGGTCAAGCAGGAGCGCTCGGGCTAGCTACCTGGGCTGGTTGCAGAGGTTCTTGTGCTTGGCTTGCGGGGGGGTCGAGGCCAGAGAAAAGACCTTGCTCCGCATTCGGGTCCGTGTGCGGGCCGAACCCCGGCGGGTACGTCGGGGTCTGCGCGGCTCCCGGCCGGACGTACAACGGGGACGGGGGCCGCCGGGGGCCCGTGCCCTCGGTGACCGGGACAACTGGAGGCGTTTGGTGTCCCGATTCCCGGGACACCAAGTCAGTCGGGACGTCCCCCATTGGCGGGGGGACCGGCCCCCCCGCGTTCAGATCAGTACGCGGGGTCAAAGTCACAGGTGTAGCCATATCCCCCGTCGGGGGCGTACGTGACCTCTCCAGCACCTCGCGGAAGCTCTCCAAATTCCGAACCATAGTTGCTTTGGACTGGTTGTTCGACACCTCCAGACCAGGGACCTTGGCACAGATCTTCCGAAGGTGCTCGGTCTTAACGATTGAGGGGTTCAAAAGTAATTCCTTGCTAGGCAGCACGAAGAAGTTAAGTCCAGTAAAGGCGTTCACCGTCAGGTCGGGAATAGTCAGCCTTTCCTCCGTCGCGTGGTGGACTTCATCGCGGGACGCCTGCGGACGGAGAGGGAGGCTGGCCCCCCCCGCAACATCCTCCGCCAAGGACGTTCTCTGCAGCACATTTCTTGCCGGAGGAGGAGAGTCAGCGCGTCCAGGGGCAGCTTGGTCGCCAAACGACAATTCCTGCAACAAGGACGGTCCGGACGGCGACTCCGGCGTTTCAACATTCTCTCGGGACCACCTTTCCCCCGCGTCGACCACCTCGTCACCGTCTTCAGATTCATTAAGACCCAACGAGCGAAAGATTGCGGGCTCCTCCCGCGGAGGGGAGACCCGCGGAGCCGAGGTCGCTGCATTAAACGCGGACGACATAACGTTGGGCACGGAATTCTCATCAAGCAGACGGGGCCGTGCGCTGCGGGAGGCGCGGGTCGCCCTCCGCAAATCAGAACTAGTAGCGATTGCTGCGGAACTCATGATTGTAAGAAGAAAACTTGCGTTAGGAAACGGAGAAGAAAGACGCAGCAATCGTCAGCAGGTAGGAAAAGTGAAGTATTTTCACCAATTTCCGACTTAAGAGCGACACTCTGCGACACTTGGACTACGAAGCTGGAGGTGAACCGCCACTTCGCGATTCTCCATTTCCGCGATCCGAGGAGTGAGATCGGACGATCCGTCTCCTGAATGACGGTCATCACTGATGACGGAAGGAAAGTCGGCGATCAACAGTGATACTGCTACCCGTTCATTGGAAATAGGCTACAGTTTGGAAATGGGCTACAGTAGAGATAAAATCGACATTTGTGTCGCGATATCGTGCGATATCGCCCCAGGGTAAATTTTCATCATTTAAAGCACTTCCAGGCGGTGTGAAAACATATTACAAGTTCCTTGAGCAGCCTTTCAAACCGATTTTCAGACTCGCTGGAAGTTTGGTTTTAAGGTATCAAGGGTATTTCTTGGAGATAAAAGTGCATATTTTTTGCACGAGAACGAGCTGCTTGGTCGGTGAAGCATATATATTCTCGAGATATGGTGTCAACACGTCGTGAAAGGTGTGCCTCACTCGCCAGCCTCGGTTTTAGCTTGTCTTGGAGCGTTTTACATCTCGCACGCTTTTTCAGTGTGAAACCTAATTTCTACCCATTTGTAGGTACTGTTGATCCTGCGGATTCCCCGTAAATCGGATGACCGCCTAGTCACCTTGTCCGATCCGCTCCCGTTGGGTAGGAATGGCGAGAAAAAGAACGGAAAGTAAGGCGAAGCAGCAAGGCAGCACTCCAACGTCAGATCGGAGCCTGAGTTGGAGAACCCATTTTTAAGGGTGGGCGGGCAGGGAAGAAAAATTGCGTTAGGAAACGAAGAAGAAAGACGCAGCAATCGTCAGCAGGTAGGAAAAGTGAAGTATTTTCACCAATTTCCGACTTAAGAGCGACACTCTGCGACACTTGGACTTCGAAGCTGGAGGTGAACAGCCACTTCGTGATCCTTCATTTCCTCGATCCGGGGAGTGAGATCAGACGATCCGTCTCCTGAATGACGGTCATCACTGATGACGGAAGGAAAGTCGGCGATCAACAGTGATATTGTTGATCCTGCGGATTCCCCGTAAATCGGATGACCGCCCAGTCACCTTGTCCGATCCGCTCCCGTTGGGTAGGAATGGCGAGAAAAAGAGCGGAAAGTAAGGCGAAGCAACAAGGCACCACTCCAGCGTCGCCTCTCCGCCAACACTCACAACCCCCGCCTCTTGACGCCTTTCCACCCCAACTCTCAAACTCGAGCCAACAGAATTTTAATAATCAAATTACTCATACAAATACCCGCACGAATGATTGTGCCGCATTCGGCTCCATGTATTCTTTCGTCGAGACTTTCTCTATCTTCCTTGAGGATGACATTCCCAAGACCAGTGTCGACAACGGATCCGGGTCCAATCCGAAATCGTTGGACGGATCCAGAATTTTTTTAGGATTCGACGCTTCGAATCCGGGAAATTTTCTGAATCCGTTCGTGTCTGTATCTATCGGAGCCGATAGAAATCAGGCTTCGTCTGGACGGACGCACAAAATATCCAGGATTGGCCCGTGCCTGTATCCAACGAAGACACGTGAATCGAGGCTTCGAGTGCACGGATCAGGGAAATTGTTGGCATCCGTGCGTGTTTGTATCCATCGGATCCAAAGAAAATCAGGCTTCGTTCAAACGGATCCACGAAATTTCAGGATTGTCACTGTACCTGAACCCAAACGTTCTGAAAATATCAGGATTATCGTCCGTGGATCCGTCGGATTTCGTGCCGCTGTCGCTCGAAAATTCAAATTCCAAAACATCAATTTGATCCGGAACGACTTGTCAATATATCATCCGTAAGATGGTAGCGCAGCCGACATTACACATAAATATCTCCTACATGCTTGGAGGTTGGGGCATCCATGGAGCAATCCCTCCGAGGTATAAAGCTACAAAAATGAAGACTTGCAACATAAAGTTGAGGCAAAAGGCTCAATAAACTCGCTTCTTACTCCATTTCGAATTTGAAATTCAAAAATCATGCCAACTGGGGGTAAAAGGAATGCTGTGCAGGCCTCCCTACCATGCGAGATCGTGAAGAAGTATCCAGGCCAAGAACAGGTTGATCAATCAGTAGTGATTAAAATCCCTGGCCATTGGTTCAATGGCATGGATGCTGCTGACAGAGGGAAAATGTTCGAGGCCACGGCGGTCGAGTACTCCAAGTGTCGCACGTTTGGCCAAGGGAGAGCGTTGGCTAAGACCGAAGGAATTCGATTTCAGGTATGAAGGCCACCCTTGACCCTTCCAGCATCACAATCGATTCCCACAAAATAATAGTGTAAAACAGTGTCTGTGTTTTCCGATCGAACAGGTCGACGCAGATGTTGCGGATGCACCAAACCATCGTGAAGGCTATTGGATTCGCCTCGATCAATGGAACCGGTTCCGCCATGACACGTACAAGGACGACCGCCAAGCCGAGCTTCGCTTCATCCCGGCCACCACGGTTTCAGCTGCCTCTAACGACGTTGATGATGAGCTTGAGACTGAGGAGCGCGCACCTGTGTATGCGAATTTCACTAGCATGGGCGAGACTGAACACCTGGTGCGGGAATCTGCTCGGTGTGTACTCTAGTGGTGTAATGACATGTATGTTCAGTGGTGTAATGATATGTATGTTCAGTACCCCGCCGGCCTGAATACGTTGTTTCCTTATGCGTTTTGTAGGTCAACACTGGTAAGAAAAAGGGGACGACCACAAAGTGTTACTTGTGGAAGTGCGACCTCTGCAAGTCGAACCCCATCCTCAAAGTTTTTGGGGGATCGACTGTGATCCTCTTCAAGCATCTCGATAGATACCACCCTAACGAGTATGCACTCGCCAGGAAGACCTCTAAGCACAGTAAATGCCGTGTCGACGAGAATGGCGTTGTGGTAGAGATCTACTCCTTCAAGGATTCTCTACCCCAACATGTCAAGTACGCTCCTACCACCCTGGCTTTGACACTCGGTCTACACACGCGTGCCTTATTTTCAGCGTTTTGAATATTGTTTTGTGAATGCTGCACGTTCGTTCGTATGTGATGTGTACGTATTCCGTGCGGTATTCCCGCCGTGCGCGCCTTATTTGGTACTTGCGTGGTTTCTTCGTTGCAGGTTCGTCTTGTTCATAGTTTTGGACCTGATGCACTTCCAGCCTCCCGAAGACTGAAATCTGAAAATCTAACGTAGAGCAAAATCAGCGAAATCGAAATTTCGAAATCTAACGTAGAGCAAATTCACAAAAAATGCAAATCAATTTCCCAAGTAAACTCATTCCACAAGAAACAACGCATTTCCATTCGATACTTAACTGTCATACGAAATCTAACGTAGAGCAAAAAAACAAAAATTCAAAATTCGAAATCCAGCATCCCGAAGACTGAAATCTGAAATTTAAAGCAGAGCAAAATCAGCCAAATCGACGTTTCGAAATCTAACGTAGAGCAAATTCACAAAAATGCAAAATCAACTTATCAAGTAAATCCATTTCACATGCAACAATGTATTTCAATTTGGTATTTAAACCTGGAATCTGATGTTACACGGTAAGACGGGCACCCTGGCCCGCTCCCAAATATTGATACACTATATACATATTATACAGCCCAGCATTCTGGCAACTTCGACGGTTTCTAGGCAGACTCCCTCTGAGGAGGTGGTGGCAGCTGAGCCAACTGGTTCTGGTTATTCCTATTGTCATTCTTATTTCGTTTGTCCACCCAAGTCACATTGATGGATCCATCCTTGTTCAACGCATAAGGAGACTTGCACTCCCGCAGCATATGTGACCCCTGGCATTTCGGGCATTTGGCATTACCATCTGAAGGAGCTCCCGGTTTTGCAGTAATATGCTTAGTGGCTCCTGATAACGAGGCCTTCTTGGATTGAGTTTTGATGAACATCTGTAGTTCTGACTCGTGCGCATCATCTTTCTCGCACTCTGGAACTGTAGCCCTTATTTGTTGATGTGCAAACAGGGCAATGTGAGTGTCCGGCAAGGACGCATCCCTAGTACCCCCTGCCAACTCCCTCTCAATGAGAGTGGCAACGAGGGAATACAAGGACTGAGGAGTCTCCGGCTCCCTCGAACTGGCTCCCGGCAAGCCAAAGGCAGCTGCCACCTTCCGCATCAGCTTCGGTATCTCCGGCACCGCCTTCCCCGGGGTCAGGCACCACTCCAATAGCTCGCTTCTCAATCGGTGGGCTTTCAACCAGTTGGAGACCCCCTTGGTCTCTTCTTGCATGGATCTTTGGAGTACCGAGTCCACGTATGCCTGAATGTCGAATCCCGGCGTCACCAATGATGCCAATCCCAAGGGAGCCTGCTCCCTCATGCCACCATCCATCTTCATTTACTTGAGGTTGAGGAAACACTCACATATCGTCCTTTGTCTCGATACAAACATGCATATTAATGTGTTACAGCAGTAACATCTTCTCGCCCCCACTCTGATAATGCACGTAGTGCAATAATCATAAGGGGCCATAATCTGAGGCAATCACAACACCCTCCCTAATCATTATTTTTCAACTTCAGCTTGTCATAAGCATGCAATCTTTCATCGATCGGATCACAGAAATTCTTCATATATATCCTCACATCAAACAAAGCAATCATAGTCATCATAATTGCAGTAATTATTGTCCATCATCGCAGCAACTATTTTGTCATAATTAGAGCAATTCCATCATCATGGTAACACAATTAATTTCAATCATATTTTCAGCAGTCCTTACAGCAAATTCAAATTTTGTAATCCTTAACAAACTCATATTTTTCAAATAGCAATATTTCATCTCAATTACAGCAATTATTTTTCATCATAATCACAGCAAACAATTTTTATCATAATCACAACAATTAATGCCAAATCATTTGAAACCATGCCACAATTAGGGAATTGCAACCCTCATGCAAACTTGCCCTCATCATAATCATACACCTATGTCTACCACAGATATGTGAATCTGTCCTCCCCATATGGGAGTTCATCCACCACCAGAACGGATCTACACAACGAACATCTGACCACTTTCCTATAAGTCATGGTGAATACAGCATGGATTGCTGCCGGCTGGACTAGGCTGGTCAAATGATACATCTCATCTAGGTCATCAAAGCAGGCTACATGATAATGATGATTACATGCAGTAGAAACACATGGCATTTCTCCCATCAGGCTGGCTAAGCAAATTGCACAGTCGTCTCCCACCGTTGGGGCAGTCAGTGTTCTCGTGAGTACAACTTCCTCATCGGCCTCCCGAGCCTGTAATTTCCACCAATTTGTGTCAGGAAGGCCTGTAACCAGGAGCTTACATCCGACCAGATTTTTGGAAACTAATTGTCCACATAAACAACCCCCACGGGGTAAACAGTCCCTCCAAGAGGAGACACCTCACAGACTGAGGATTTCAAGCAACAAAACCCCCCACGGGGTAAATACTCTTCCAAGAAGAGCCTCACTCAGTGTGAGGATAACATCAGTTCTTGATGTCCCCACGGGACACAAGCAGCATTTAAATTCAAAACTTTCAAAGCAAGTCAAATACTTTCAAATTTGCAGGCCACAAACAGCAAGCATAAAAGTTCACAAGAACCATAAATTTACCACCTAGGAAGCGCCCACAAGCACGGGTACTGCGCTCCTAGAATACTGCAAGGGCCCTAACTAATTACTCTTTGGGACTAGGACGGGGACCGGACTATTCTTAAGGAGGGGAAGAATTCCTAATTAGTGAAAACGGGTTGAACAGGCTGATTAAGTTTTTTCAAGCTACAGGGAAGAAGAAGGCCCTAGCAAAATTAACCGAAGTGAATTCAAATTTCTAAAGGAAAAGGAGAGGTCAAGCAGGAGCGCTCGGGCTAGCTACCTGGGCTGGTTGAAGAGGTTCTTGGACTTGGCTTGCGGGAGGATTGAGACCAGAGAAAAGTCCTTGCTCCGCATTCGGGTCCACGTGCGGGCCGAACCCCGGCGGGTACGTCGGGGTCTGTGCGGCTCCCGGCCGGACGTGCAACGGGGACGGGGGCCGCCGGGGGCCCGTGCCTTCGGTAACAGGGACAACGGGAGGTGTTTGCTGTCCCGATTCCCGGGACACCAAGTCGGTCGGGACGTCCCCCATTGGCGGGGGGACCGGCCCCCCCGCGTTCAAATCAGCACGCGGGGTCAGAGTCACAGGTTGAGCCGTATCCCCCGTCGGGGCCGTACGGGACCTCTCAAGCACCTCGCGGAAGCTTTCCAGATTCTTCACCATAGTGGCTCTGGACTGGCTGTTCGTGACTTCCAGACCGGGGACCTTGGCACAGATTTTCCGTAGGTGTTCGGACTTGAAGATTGAGGGGTTCAACAGTAGTTCCTTGCTCGGCAACACGAAGAAGTTCAGCCCATTAAAGGCGTTCACAGTCAAGTCGGGGATAGTCGGCCTCTCTTCCGTCACCTGGTGGACTTCATCACGGGACGCTTGCGGACGGAGAGAAAGGCTGCCCCCCACCCGCAACATCCTTCGCCAAGGACGTTCTCTGCAGCACATTTCTCGCCGGAGGAGGAGAGTCAGTACGCCCAGGAGCTGCCTAGTCACCAAACGACAGCTCTTGTAACAAGGACGGTCCGGACGGTGACTCCGGCGTTTCAACATTCTCCCGCGACCACCTTTCCCCCGCGTCAACCACCTCGTCACCGTCTTCAGATTCATTAAGACCCAACGAGCGAAAAATTGCGGGCTCCTCCCGCGGAGGGGAGAGCCGCGGAGCCGAGGTTGCTGCATTCAACGCGGGCGTCACGTTGGGCACGGAATTCTCGTCAGGCTGACGAGCCCGTGCGCTGCGGGAGGCGCGGGTCGCCCTCCGCAAATCAGAACTAGTAGCGATTGCTGCGAAACTCGTGATTGTAAGAAGAAAACTTGCGTTAGGAACCGGAGAAGAAAGTCGCAGCAATCGTCAGCAGGTAGGAAAAGTGAAGTATTTTCACCAATTTCCGACTTAAGAGCGACACTCTGCGACACTTGGACTTCGAAGCTGGAGGTGAACAGCCACTTCGTGATCCTTCATTTCCTCGATCCGGGGAGTGAGATCAGACGATCCGTCTCCTGAATGACGGTCATCACTGATGACGGAAGGAAAGTCGGCGATCAACAGCGAAGGGCAAGACTTGACTCTCGTCTGCTTCTCTCGTCTGACGATGACGTGACGATGAGTATGACGTGAGACCGGAGCTTACGAGCTGTCGTGTGGCCGCTGCGTGGTCGATCGCGATTCGAGACGACAAGGATGGAAAGCAGCTCCAAAAAAAACCTCCGGTCTTGGGTCTCTGAGGTCACAGGTCACAGAAAAATATAAAGTCCTAAAAAAGTGAGAAAAATCGCATCCGGAGGCTCTGGTCGCAGCCAGAGTATCCGTCTCCACCGTCTAGTGATCTGGTGTTTCGAGACAGACAAACAAGAGACATATAGAGAATTAGAGATTTCGAGAATTAAACACTTCGCATCGCTTGTCGTGTGTTGGACGGACGGGTAGAGTAGCCTAGTAGAACTGGATGAAGGGGAAAAGGTAGTGACAATCCCCGCGCCAAACGCAGAAGTGGGCTCGGAGGGATACCGCGCCGAGATGATGCTTCTTGCGGATTGCTTGACAGCTCTCCTATGGGGAAAGTCCCAAACGGGAGCCGAATTTTGACATAAAAAAATTAAGATTTTTTTAACCAAAATTTCGAAATTTTTCGTAAACCCCAAAAAGGCCTGAAATTCATAAAAAAGTATGAAAAGAAAATTAGGGGTTCATCGATGAACCCCCAAAAATATATTTCATGAAATCAGGCGTAAAAAGTATCATTTTGCTACCGATTTTCGGGGAAATTGAAGCTTAAATATGCGGCAAATATTGTACAAGTTTTATTTAAAATTTATGTTTTGTACAAGCCCCCCAAAAAAAAAAAAACAAAAACAAAAAACCTTCCTTAATTCAGTCGAAAAAGATGATTTTTTGGTAAAATTTAGGAATATTTCTTAAACCCTAAAACTGCCGGAAATTAAATAAAATTACATTAAACTCGAAAAATCTTAAACCCTAGATTCGGTAAAATTTTCAATTTTTTAAGGGCCTCCCACATTGTAAACTCCCCTAACTCCCAAACTCCCCAAATGCATTTGGCGAACCGCACAATCGATAGTTAGACATTGCAATCCGATAATCGGCGATAAATACGATGTAATCGCTCACCTTTAAGAAAACCGGAGATTTTGGGCCAGCCAGCCATTCCCGTCGACTTGGGTACCCCCCCTTCCCCCGCCAGCGTCGCGTCCTAAGAGAATCGCTAAGAATAAGGAATTTCGGATTTCGAGCCAGCCAGCTAATTTCTTAAACTCATCCACGTCCACGTAACTCAGCCCAGCAGCTTTCTTAAAATTTAGAGAGTCCACCACTGTTACCAACTGTTGAACTGTACAGTATGGACCCAGAGAGCCGTGCGCAGCTCAAAGAATTGAAGCAAGACTATGACGACGCGATTATTTCTGAAGCTGACTACTTAGAACTTAAAGATATCGTGCTGAACGCTGTCAAGTCAAAAAATTCCCATTTTTTATAGAATTTAAGAGAATCCACTCTCGATGAGCTGCCAGCAACCAATTTCCTTATTTTGGAGAATTTCCTTAGCAAAAAAGACCAGCCAGCTATTCTCATCAACTTGGGTACCCCCCTCCCCCAAAACGCGGCTGCTTCCTTAACGTCGAGTTTCCTTAAAGGTGAGCGATTACTGTATATCGATAGTATCGGTTATCGGAAATATCGATATAGAGCCTTGCTCCATACTAATGATAATTGGGCCTCGATACGAGGTGGGATTATTATGTATACTCTCAAAATGGCTTCATCGTTACCCTACACATTTTTTATCGAAGCGGTAGAAAATGCTTTTTGTGCTCTTACACAATATGAATAACTGGTAATAGCTTATATGTGTTATCCGGAATGAGCCCAAATGATATCATCTTTTACTTGACATAAATATATTGATTTTCCAACAGCTCAATGTTGACCATATGAAGCATATAATGATAGTTATGTACCATTTTAGATGGGCAACCCTGACTTTTTAGGAGTGGAAAATGCAGTTTTCCTAGGAAAGCCTTACTCGTGCATCCGTGTGAGCGTTGAGGTCTCGCATGCCCCCATAATCCACATGATGACATTCAACTTTCATTTCGGTCATAAACTTGCACGATGTCACTTTCTAGCCCCGTCAGATTTGATCTAGAAGGTTACACATGCCTCGGACACGGTGATCCTTGTGGGAGGACCACCGACTTTTTGACGATTTTAGCAAAAACACCCTCCTTCCAACGATATCCCACTTTCTGGCGCGCATCGACCGTAATCACGTATAATCGCAATAAGGCTCCTTAATTATGCACGGTTTCATCGTGCCACCATACTTAATCACTTCTTATTTCAGATAAATAACCCTACGTTATTATCTAGCCCCTAAAAACGTGGTTGAAGGCGCCCGAGTGACACAATTAATAATCATCGAATTCCAAGGCGCCACTTCCAGGAGTGAACTGGCACGGTAGAAGTGACGGTCTCCTTGCGGAATGGTGTGGTCGTTTGCAAGTTGGCGAAGCTCCACATTTCTCCAACACGTTAGCATCGAGCGCCTTGGTATCTGGGACACTGACACCAAGATAGAAGCAGTGTTCCTCCGCCGCGACCACGCATAACTTCATCCTGCCTGTTTGCTGCAGCGAGACGTTTATTTCTTTCCTTCCACGCATCTTTCTGTTCATGGCAAAACAAAGGCAAAACGAAGGCTGGACGAAGGCACTGACTGTAGCAGGAAGGCACAATAAAGGCTGAACGAGGGCACCGCGTATAAAAGGAAGGTACAATGAAGGCCAAACAAAGGCACAGCCTGGAGCAGGAAGGCGTAACGAAGGGTGGAGGAAGGCAACACAAATGCAGCAAATGTGGAATAAGCCGATAAATGAAACAGTAATAAAAAAGTAATACAATCTTCCGGCGCCCATCGAAGAAGGTGGGCTAGGTTACCTCCACCAAGTGCCGCAGGTGAGTGCGACACTATCCGGAGGGCCCGGCTGCCATCATGATGATGCGTGGGTACAATAATTATACAATTGGCATGAGAGACTGGGACATTTCCCATATGTTCCAGAGCCAAAATTCATCAGGCCTCCCAGCCGGAACCCAAGATTTGCCTCAACCCCGTAGCAAAGGTCTGTCCAAGCCCATAACTCCGGGAAGTCCCACTCGATAGCCTCAAACATCGCCTCAAGGTGCGCCGCGTTGAAGGTATTCTTGGCGTCCGCCTTGACACAAACCCATTATGGGTGCCGGTCGAGGGCCGCGTGTACTGTGCCCGCTCCTCCTTTTAACCGTCACCCCGACTTGGACCGCCCACAGTCCATCATGCTCATCATCCTGCCGCCGCCGGCCGCCCACAAAAAACAAGCCTTGAAGGACTTCGCGCGCTCTCTACAGATGACCTTCGCCACAAGCTTCCGGAGGCCCTCACCGCACGCAATGGGCCGCACATTGTTACCGAAATCGTTCTCACCGTATTATCTCTTCTCACCGCATTATTTCATTTCACCGTATTGTCTCATCTCACGCATTAGTTCATTTCACCGCATCTCAAAGCATTCCTGCATGTCAACGCATCAGTTTCATCTCCCCGTATGGCCTCATCTCACCGCACTATTCCACATCACCGCAATATCTCATCTCCCCGCACTACGACCCCTAAATGAAGACAGTATGTATGCCTTTGCGTTTACAACTTTTACCTGACTGGAGTATGCTGGCATCCTTACCCCTTCAACTCGTGATGACTCTAGTCATCTCACTTACACGCCCCCTAGTTGTAAGCATAATCGCCTCACTTCTACTTAATTACGCCATTATTATGCTGACCATCATGCTCGATCAAGCCACGACCGTAGACATACCCATAATAATACAATACGGCGCAATGCCCCAATTGTATAAAGGTTCACAAATAGCCGGAGTATGCACATCGTTAACATTTTAATAAAAACAAGAAAACAAGAAAACAAGAAAACATAAAGTGAACCCAATTGTGCCATAAAATCTGGGATATATCTGCTAACACTACAAAAAATCGGATGGCACGGCTTGGAGAGTAACAAGCATAATCTCCAGAAATATGATTCCAGCACTGCCTCCCTTGGGTCATTTTGACAACTGCAAAGCTACACTCTGCACACTGCCTACAATGCTCACGCTGCTACAGCATGCAGAAGCGCACATATATTTCCGGTAATTGATGATGACGACGACGATGATGAATCAGTCCATTTGATACCACTTTCATTGTGAATAGTACCTTTCCAGAATACATCAGCAAAAATGGCTGCACGTTTCCACCATAGATGCTGTGGTTCCCTTCACTGTTAAATTTCAATTTTGTGAGCCGATTGGCCGGGTTTACTGAAGGCACTGTCATACCAGTCAATTGCCTTTCGGCTCTTCAAGGTATGATCATGTCTTGGGACGTGTTCCACTGAGGAGATGCAGTGCATGTCCACCATTTGTTGGAGGCGTCGCTGCACATTAAAAAAAGACGGCCTTTCCGTCGGATTATGGCCCCAACACGCTTTCATAAGCTCGGCATATGCTGGTAGCACTCCTGGGGGTAGGTTGGGACGTTCATTCTTGTCAACCACAAGTTGTATTACGCGCGCATCGGGGAGTCCTTCAAACGGATATTTCCTCGCAACAAGCTCATACCTGCATACCAAATTAGCCACATCGCTGTGCTGTTAGCTCCAAACACATGTCTAGTGATGCTTATTTTGACTGGACGGCAGCCAGCTTCCATCGATGATACTGCTACTAATGATAATGATAAGAGAAATTAACGCTGAGAGTAAGGACATGGTCCGAAGAAGCAGTGACCTGGCATGAGCGGGCTAGACCATCCCCGCTCTTGTAATGCGCCTCGAGAAGCAGTGACCTGGCATGAGCGGGCTAGACCATTCCCGCTCTTGTAATGCGCCTCGAGAAGTAGTGACCTGGCATGAGCGGGCTAGACCATCCCCGCTCTTGTAATGCGCCTCGAGAAGCAGTGACCTGGCATGAGCGGGCTAGACCATTCCTGCTCTTGTAATGCGCCTCGAGAAGCAGTGACCTGGCATGAGCGGGCTCGACCATTCGCGCTCTTATAATGCGCCTCGAGAAGCAGTCACCTGGCATGAGCGGGCTAGACCATTCCCGCTCTTGTAATGCGCCTCGAGAAGCAGAGGCTCATCTTGGATGTGAAATTGCGAAGATAGACATGACCAAGGGCGAGGAATGCTAACCAAAGAGTGCAACCGCCACACACGCCGCATTGGCAAGAACTGTATATAAGCGCATGGACATCTGGGCAGACTCTTGGCAGTGCTTGCGGATGCACACTATGTGGCTCATAACAGAAATTTGCTCTTAGCGCCGAAATAGTTTGCATCATGATACCCAAAAGCACTTCATGATGATTGTGCTGGGCTCCCATGATCCGCGTAATGCATGATACATCAATGCCAATCTAGTCAAGCAACGCCATCAATCCCGGGCTGGCTGCTTTGCATGTACATGTACGCGGTGGCGCACAGAGTAGCATGACAACAGGCGCAAGCTTCACATTGATGGTTCAGGTTTGTGTGAGGGTTCAAGGTTGGGGAGTTACATGAGCATTGCGAAGGCATATACGTCAGACTTTTTTGTCGCCGCAGCATCTTGTTCGAACAGTTCAGGGGCTTTCCAGTTCAGCGTGCCTCCACCGTGCTTTTGGATTGCCATTGAAGCCATGGTGGATCCAGCAACAGTGCTCTGTACGTCCAGCTTCACCGTGGAGAGTCCAAAGTCGCATAGCACGAGCTTGGGCAATACTCCTCGCTTCCAAGGGGTAGCCAACAACACATTCCGGCTCTTCAAGTCGCCGTGCACCACGGCCTGGGAACTGTTGTGCAGGTGCGCCATGGCTGTGGCGATGGTGAGCGCCATTTGAAGGTACAGATCCTGCGTAATCTCCACCTTGTCATCGCGCAAGAAGTCATCCAGTGCACCTCCAGAGTGGAACGGGAGAACAAGCCCGTAATGTTGCGCCTCAAGCGTCACGCCGTACAGAGAGCACACCAGCGGGCTGCGCATCAAGCTCATAATATAAGCTTCCTTGTACAACTCCTTCACCTGCACCGCCATCCATTGACAGCCATCAAATCGCCATGCACGGACACGTCAGCAAATACTGCTGGGTCAAGCTCCATGCAACGTCATATCTGACACCATTGATAAAATCTCCACGCATAAGCACATGGGTGGGAGGGCAAATGCAACAACTCATCGCCCAAACAACGATTTGATATACCCGAGGTCGGAAAGGGGTCAGTAATTGCCTGCCTCGATGTCGGAATATGACCAATTTGTACATTTTTGTATTAGGGATGTTTAGTTTGGGTGAGGTGTGAAGATTACTGAACATAAAAGTCTCAACTTGGCCAATCTTCTCCTAAGAGTTTCCTACATGTTCAGAGTATTTGGCCCCACCTGAAGATGCCATGAATCAACTTGATTTCACTGAGCGGTTTTGACCTCGCGTTTACGATCATACCTCGATGCATGGGCAAGAGTTGAGGGAAGCTTTCGAGGAGATCATCGAGATAGCCAGGTTTAGGTTAACACCAACAAAATTCATAAACTGGCGTGTGCACTGGAGAGCGGGCAAAGGGGAAGGGAAGAAGGAGCTACAGAAAAAAGCAGGACCCCAACCCCCCCAAACAAAAACCAAAGGTCGCTCTGCTGTGAAACATTAATTGGACGTTGATTTCAAGCAAGCGTCCGTGATGCATTCCGTGGAACGCCGATCGGCGCTCGTCACATTTCTCAACCGAGGTTCGTATTCCCCAAGACCTGAACTCTGCATGAAATGTTTCCTAGATCCTGAGATATTTGCAACTTAAATATCCTCTTCAACATTTATGGGGGAAGCAACGACAGGCATTTTTGTCTGTGCAGTGCACAAAACGTGGAGGATCCAGCGGTGAATAGAAGTATACAATTCAAGATATCTATGCGAAGCCGGGACTTCAGCCGATGATGCGCAGGATCAAGCTGTGGTTGCTGCAGTTGAGGCGGAGCTTATGGAGGTTCCAAAAGGACTGTTGTTACACTGGGACCAAATTCGGGTGACCACTGCAAGCCATGATTTCGAATGAGTAATCATTTTGGAGTATCAAGCTTGATCAAGCTTGATACGGTCTACCGTCCCCGCTCTGGCAGCGACACGAGCAGCTGGATAGCTCTGGTGTACCATCAGCATCTTTGCATAACGCAGCGACGTACTCCGAAGAGAAAGGGCCCAGTGGACCCAGACTGGCGGCGCCCGGAGAGAGGATTCATAACGCAGCGACGTACTCCGAAGAGAAAGGGCCCAGTGGACCCAGACTGGCGGCGCCCGGAGAGAGGAGATTCGCAACGCAGCGGCCGTACTCCGAAGAAGAAAGGGCAGTAGGGCCCAGACTGCCGCGCCCAGAAGAAGAGATTCATAACGCAGCGACGTACTCAAGAGGCCCAGTGGACCCAGACTGGCGCGCCCGGAAGAAGGGACTATAACGCCCAGCGACGTGCTCGAAAGGAGCCCAGTGGACCCAGACTGGCGCGCCCGGAGAGAAGAATTCATAACGCAGCGACGTACTCCGGCGAGGCCCAGTGGACCCAGACTGGCGCGCCCGAGGAGAAGGAGATTCATAACACAGCGACGTACTCGAAGAAAAGGGCCCAGTGGACCCAGACTGGCGGCGCCCGAGGAGAGAGGATTCATAACGCAGCGACGTACTCCGAGAAGAGAAAGGGCCCAGTGGACCCAGACTGGCGGCGCCCGGAGGATTCACGCGCAGCGACGTACTCCGAAGAAAGGCAGTGGACCCAGACTGGCGCGCCCGGAGAGAGGATTCATAACGCAGCGACGTACTCCGAAGAGAAAGGGCCCAGTGGACCCAGACTGGCGGCGCCCGGAGAGAGGATTCATAACGCAGCGACGTACTCCGAAGAGAAAGGGCCCAGTGGACCCAGACTGGCGGCGCCCGGAGAGAGGAGTCTACGGGACTCGTGACACTGTCCCGGAAATTCACTCACTTCTGTGTAACATCATGGATCAATACATTTTGCACCCTCTCCTTCGTCTTGAACGAGGGCATGTGTGAAGGTTGTCATGAAGCAAGGTACTTGGGGAGTGTCCGATAGCGTCGGAAGTGGGCAGAGACAGGGCGGAGATCAGATCATTTTCTATGCCGGGACCGTGCATCGGCGCTGGGCAGTGAGACACCAAGCTGGCCAAGCCAGGCGAGATCACAGTACAGTACGAGGAGCAAGCGTCATTCTGTACTTGAACAATTTCCTGATGCTGACGGACAGCGAGAAAAAGAGACGTACAGATCCTGTGAAATGCTCAGAGCGCGTTGAGCATTTTGGACAGACTGAGGCTGAAGATGAATGTCAATGAAGGCTAATGAATGATTGTTCCGTTTAGGACTTGTTCAATTTGGGGTTTCTGCTAGTTAGGGATGTTTCTGGTTGGATATTTCAATTAGGGTATCTCTTCAGACACTTTTCGAACCTTTTGGACTCTTTTTTGTAAAATGGCATTGTAATGGAACCTTCTACCTGCGCGACGTCTGGCAGCCTTCCATGGCCCGCGCCAGTCAGTCAGTCATTCTACCTGTGCGATGTCTGGCAGCCTTGCATGGCCCGCGCCAGTCAGTCAGTCATTCTACCTGCGCGACGTCTGGCAGCCTTCCATGGCCCGCGCCAGTCAGTCGGTCATTCTATCTGTGCGACGTCAGACAGCGACGCTCCACTCACGAGAGCTGTATTCCATGCTGGTCAGCAGCAAGCAGGGGCTGGGGCGCAAAGATGAAGCTGGTGCGCCGGGCCTCGGAGGATCTGGATTGGTGGGCCCATGCAGAGTCGCTTGACCGAGCGATGAGGCAGCTGGAAGTTGCTAAAGGCAGGCAAAGCCTTACACAGATGTGATACCGCTGGCCTGGGGCTGCGTGCGGATCGTGCCGCACAAGGCACGCGGATTCTGGATGACATGTCCAAAGCAGCTCCACGGCATGCACCTCAAGCGGGACGTGGCATGCAAAGGCGGTGCGGGTCTTCAGTGTGACACCTGGCGGCCAAGGAGGTCTGCTTGTACTGCGCCAACAAGCTGACTGCTACCATGTCGACCAACTTTTGTCAAGCAATCCGGAGCTGATGCACGAGATGCGCTACATACCCTTGGCTGATGCTGCAGCCGCGTCTGCCGCAGCTGCTGTTAGATCTCTCGACCCAGGCTCTGAGGTTGTGCACATGCTGTCGCACGACTGGGGCGGGGTGGCCAATTGAATCTCCCCGCCGTGGGAGCTACTGGACGAGGCAGCCCAAAAGATGCTCAAGGGAAGGCGCAAGTGTCTTCTACATAGCTTTGCATAATTATGGTGGTAGAGATAATACACTCATGGCTACAGGGCGGTTGCGCCTAATATCTCTGTCGCGATTGGGCCTAAATCCTCTATCGTGGGCATAAGGCTCAGATAGCCATGGCAAGATAGACCACTCTCTCCTGTGTCAGTGGTTGTGACTGGATGGTAAATATCGTGGCTGTGAGTACATCTGCATTCAAGGTCGGACCTGTCTCTCCGTGCCCCTTTTGTTGCCGGCATCAATCATGATCTCCTTGTAGGCCACCTCGGTCCCCTGCCAGAAGCCACGATAGACGGTCCCAAAGCCGCCAGAGCCCACCTCCTCCATGATCCGAAGGTTGGCATAGGGGATGCTGAGATGTGGCATCTTCTCCCGCAGGAATTGCCCTTTAGATGAGGTTCTCCCCGGGGCATTCTTGTTGGCGCGGCCAGCGTTGTGGTTGTGCTGCAGCATTTCCTCGATCTTGCTCATTTGTACCTTCATGTCCTCCAAGCTATCCAGCTTGGTCTCGATGCGGTCCAGCTTGATTTCGAGCTTCACGAAGCCCTTCTCCCAGCTTGCGGCGGTCACTCCGTGCGCCTCCAGCCCGGATTTCAGCTCCTGCACGTTGAGGTGGACCATGGCCAACGACGAAGCCAATGCGGCCTGGGTATCTGCCACTGATGCAATGGCCGCCGGTATCATCTGATCCCCAAGAAACATAAGCACCCTCGGCCCGTTGAGTTCGACTCGAAAGCTGCAGTTGGAAAAGGGGATGCCCCAGATGACATGATGATCGATGGATAGCATTCGGTAACCTCGGATCGAATAATGATCAATGGATAGCAATTAGTAATCTCAGATTGAATGATGGTCAATGGACAGCGTTCAGTTGCCACGCATCAAGTGATGATCATTGGATAGCATTCAGGAGCCTCGGAACGGATGATGATCAATGGACAGCGTTCAGTAGCCTCAGATCAAACGATGATCAATGAATAGTATTCAGACGCCTCGGATCGGATGATTATCAATGGATAGCATTTGACAGCCTCGGATGAAATTTCGTCGATGGAGAGCATTCAGTACATCAGTGGCCTCGGATGAAATGATTATCGACGGAGAGCATTTAGTAGCCTCAGCTAACACGATGATCAAGGGATAGGATTCAATAGCCTCAGAGCAAATGAAGATCGATGGATAGCATTTAGTACGTAGCATCGTGTGAAATAATAACCGGTAGATATTAGTTAGTGGCCTCTGATGAAATGATGATCGATGCATGGTGTTCAGTATCCTCGGGTACAATGGTTCTCAATGGATAGCGTCCAGTAGCATCATATATAATGGTTCTCAATGGATAGCGTCCAGTAGCATCACATATAATGGTTCTCAATGGATAGCGTCCAGTAGCATCACATATAATGGTTCTCAATGGATAGCGTCCAGTAGCATCACATATAATGGTTCTCAATGGATAGCGTCCAGTAGCATCACATATAATGGTTCTCCATGGATAGCGTCCAGTAGCATCACATATAATGGTTCTCAATGGATAGCGTCCAGTAGCATCACATATAATGATGATCCATGGATAGCATATAGTAGACTTAGATCAAATCTCGTCAATGCATATCATTTTCAAAAATTTCCGGGTTCACGACTCAGTTGCCATCATCTTTGATGAACCAGGTGACCACACCCAATCAGGTGACCATGGATCGGATGTCATGACGCCCAACTTTGCACTGAGGGACATACATGCATTTACAGAGGGGCGTTATAGAAAGCAAGCACATGCACGACTGCCTGCGCTTCTATACCCAGAGTCACACCCAAAGTCCCTGCCGCACCACAATGGCAAATCACAGGAAAGCCTCCAAAGATAGTGATTAGCCTTTAGATCCAGCGCTAGCACCCTTAGATCTGGGCAGAAAGAAGAGCTGGTGCATGGATGCCGTGTCGATCAGTGTACCGATCAGAAAGATGGCTAGGGGCGCAGGAAGGCGCGTCGCAGACAAAGCATCACACCTGCAAATCGGTGTGAGAATCCTGCACGTCTTCTCCTGGCCAGGTGCCCGGGCTGGGCAAGGAGATCCGCCTTGCCTGCAGATGATTATCAAACATCTGCAGCGTCGCATCTCCACGCAGGTCAGCCAAGCACTCAGAGAGCTCCTGGCCGCACTCGACGAACTCCTCGTGGAAGTGGCTCGAGAGCAGCGCGCGCTTCAGCTTCCCGAAGAAGGTGTCGTTCGCACCTCCCCACGCCTGGATCAGGTCTCGCGAGCGCTCCATAGCTTGCAACACGCGCATGAGGTGCATATTCAAGCTGTGGTAGTCGCCCTCCTCCGGCATCCCGGCCATGTGGTCGGCCTTCTGCAGTGACGCGGCAAGACGTGCGAGGGAGGACTGAAGAGACATGACACGCTCCGCCAAGCGGCGACACATCCGGTGGTTGGCCTTCACACGCCTGTGCATGGCATAGATCTCCGCGGCAAGTGCGGCCACCGAGTTGAGCACAGCAAAGGAGCTCATCGCCGAGCCGAGCGCCAGCCCAGCGAGCTGCGCCGCTGGGGCAAATCCGGATGCAAACTCCAACGATGAGGCTCCTGCGGGAGAACAGGTTTCATCAAGAAAAGCAAGTGGCGTTGCTTTCCATGTCAATCCACATCACTGACACCCATCGCTAAATTCCAAGCGCAGCCGCATGTGACCAAGCACGGGCCTGTGTGGCCGCATGTGACCGAGCGCGGGCCTGTTTGGCTGCATGTGACCAAGCGCGGGCCTGTGTGGCCGCATGCAACCGAGCACGGGCCTGTGCGGCCGCATGCAACCGAGCACGGGCCTGTGTGGCCGCATGTGACCGAGCACGGGCCTGTGTGGCCGCATGTGACCGAGCACGGGCCTGTGTGGCCGCATGCGCATGCAACCGAGCAC
>LGRX02004511.1:21445-53481 GCA_001247695.2 Cymbomonas tetramitiformis | reverse complement strand
CCGGATGCGTGTGTGTCCACTGTGCCCCCCACATGCGTTTCTGTCCACTGTGCCCCCAAGATGCTTGTCCGCAGCGTTGCAGGGTTGCAGGGCCATACACGCGGAGCTCATGTCCTTCAGAACCCCTCAGTGCACCTACTTCAGAAAAAGGTACAGGAAGAAGCAATGCTTTAGCTTCAGCGTCGCCGGAGCAAAGATCAAGCTCCTGACAAGAAACCGTTTTTCAACACCTTCAAGGGAGAGGTGAGAGGATAGCAGCAGTGCACAAGCAGCTGTGACAAAGGATTCAACGTGCAGAATAGGCTTAGCGGAATTCCCATATGCAAGCACACAAAAACAAGCGGGGAGGCTTCAGCTGCGGTGCACTGCCGGAAAGATTGTGCCAGTTGCACTTCTCGAACTGGAGACAAAGAAAGACTGAGGGGAACCGTCACCTTGCGTGTGGGGTCTTTCAGCCAATCCTTCTTGATAGCCCGCATGACCTGCACATAAAACCAGCGTCACCAACCACCTTTGTGGCAGGGGTCTCAAACCGCTAGCAACAAAAAATAATGTTCCCTCCTAAATGGATGTAGGGTGTCAAGCTCCCTTCCTGGGATCAACGATATCATCATGCCTGCGTGACGAATAGTGCCTGTTCTGATAAAGGGTCTCATGGAACAGCCCGCACAATGACGATACATCGGCCACGCCATCTGTGCTCAGTTTCCCACCCTGCAAGGCGCCGATTTGAGCCTATACATCCGGAAAGTTCTCTCCCTTGAAATAGAGCCTGAGTTAAGATTATGGTATGAGGCAAGCGCATGATAAAGACGTGAGACAAGTGACTAGCTCTTCTGTCCGCCCAACTAGAGATGCTGCAGACTAAACAGGTGGCCAAAATAGATCTCCAAGGCTGGCCAAAATAGATGACGATCGTTAGCATAAGAGTGCTGGGATTTCAGGGTGTGGAACCTGAAGCATCGGAGTGATGCCAGTTCCACCAGCGATCATGCCCAACTTGTTAAACTTGCGGATATCGAACTTGTTGGCCTGACCCGGTCCCGCAGCCAGCCTTGCCCGTGAGAGACCGCAAACACAGGCAAGCCACTCTGCTTCACTGAGGCGTAGCGGACGCGGTAGTCTTCACTCGCGCCCTTCGCAGGCTGGGAACGATGACTACCACCCAATGCCCAGCGAGTCCAAGCGCACCCCGTCCTACACAGCGCATGTCCTGACTGGGGCCGTGCTCTTGCCGACGAGAGACTGACTGAAGGAGGTCTGCCTTGTGCAGCGTCATGGGTGATGCCGCCCGCACGCAATAAGCATTCGGACAAGACGGTTGCTCGACTCCTAAAATATTCCCTGAACGATTTGAGGCTTGCCTTTATAGGGGCCTTCCTGATGTGAAATTCACCGTTGCCGGCGCCAGCTTTGTATTCGATCATTCCGGTAGGACCTCGGAAGTCCATCGTGTCGCCAAGCTTCAGGCCTGAACACATACCAAATTAACGCCGACCGATCAAATAACCAGAAGAGAACCACAGCCAGGCATCCCTGAATTGCCAGAGAAGAGCTCAGCTCGCGAGTTAAGCGGTGCAACGCGAGCCAGTAAGGCGCGGGCGGGATGCCTGGCGCCTCACGAAGGAGGCGATGTGGCAGGACCCTTGCGGGCGAGTCGGAAAGGGTGAGGACAAAAAGGAGGGACCTTCCATATACTGAGACATAACGCCGCCGTCAGAAAATCTAGGATTAACTTTTGCGAAGTACACCTTGATGACGAAGTCCACGTAACCAAGCTCGTCATCCGAGCTGCAGGTGCACGGCTTCATTCGTGAACGCGGAGTTATGCCGATAAGGATAAGCGCTCGAAAGCGCTCACTGAAATAAATCGTTCAAGACGGAAAAAGATTCGAGGACACAACTGGTCACAAGAGCGAGAGAATCACAGGAGCTTTTTTGGTTTAGGTTTGGGGCCACCTGGTTGGGGTGTATGGGCGCTCGACTTCCTCCCCGTTCTCGTCGGTGAAGCTAAGCTTAATGTGCTGGCCAATTCGTAACCCCAGGACATGCTTTGCCGACTGTGCACGCAACCAAGTCGTGTCCTGAGCTCCTCTTTCTTGATCAGCGGCAACGTAATCTGCAAGGCAAGCAGTCGAGGGTTGGTACCTAAGGCAATATCGTTGTTCCTTTCTGAAACAAAATATTGTTACCAAACAAAATAAAATACTGCGCTAGAGCTGCTTTAGAATGCCCCAAAGGGGTTATTTCATTGAAGCGCGGTCAAGTCCGAAGTGTTTCGAAAATTCAGGGGGCGCTCCACTATAAAATTAATTTATATATTTTGAAGAGAAAATCTTGTGATGGTTGTATAATTTCATGACACTGCCTCTGCCCCCTGAACTTTTCATCGTAAGTAGCCCACCAACTGCCGGAACTACTGGGGTGACCGAGATATGGAGTTGGATGCGTTGATCGAGGAAATCCGTATACGCAACCTTCAAGTGTTGGAAGATGCCGAGGGCGCTGATGGGGATTCTCGGCTTGATGCGTTGAAAGCGGAGCGCAAGTTTGTGCAGGGCTCCGTCGACTTCTTTGAGCGGATTCACACCGAGACCATGCCGGCGACCGGCGATGACCGCGTGAACAATCCGTCCACCGATGTTCAGGGACCCACCCGCGTAGGCCGTCCTGATTTGGTCTCATCCTACACCGAACAAGATGCCAATCGTGTAGCGGAAGTTATGGCACAAGAGCCGGACGCGTCCATCCCGGAACAACGAACTGTCGCTACGGACGAGACCGCTTCGCCTCATGATATTGGAGCAGGCGTCGATCCTCACATTCGAGTTTGTCCCGCCGACTTTCAATCCAAGACCGAGGCCAAGATTTTCGATCACCTCCTTGGGTGGCTTCGACTACAAACAGGCGACGGTCCATCTCGTCATCGAGCGGCACGCCCCTTTGTCATTCTTTCGGACGCGAAACGACCTTACCCTCGCGTGTCAACATTTCTTTCATCGGTATCCCGTCTTGGCGTTCCATCGGACAACATTGGATGCCTCCGCATGCCTTCCACCCCCTCCGATGAATTTGGGGCCTTTGCTCACGAGATGTGCCCTAACGTATATGACGCTTTGTTTGGCACCGGACCCATCCCAGCGGATCATGCCATCTTCAAATGTCGACTGCTTCTCGTTCCAAAGTGCGTATACGACGATGCCGCTCTCTTCGCCCGCTTACAACAGCTTTGTGCGAGGAGGTTGGCGGTGGAAGGAATGCCTATGGAGGAGCGTGATACGTGGGGCGGATTGGCCATAATGGTGGTAGGCGACTTCGACGGAGCTTCGTTTTTAATCACCACCGATCTAAACGCAGGTCAACGTGATGCGGTCACCCCCGTGTTGTCATGGTTATCCCTATGTCTGGCCGCCGAGGCGCAGAGCAAGCCTCCTCCACCTCCACCGATGACTTCCTTGTGGGACGGCGGACCGGGCACCGGCAAGAGTTACGTCGCCAAAGCCTTGTGCACCGCCGCGAATTTTTTATCCGGTCATGATGGCACCGTGGTTTGCTGCGCTCCGTCCGGGGTTGCGGCGGCTCTCATCCCAGGTGCGCGGACCATTCATAACTTGGGTGATATGAAGCCCACGGAAGCTTGCAGGGCGGTGCCTTTGAAGGCCATGAATCCGGCCACGAAGGCGGAGTACGCGGTGCGCCTTGGCCCCGGTACCGCCTACATATTACTTATCGACGAAATCTCCATGGTTGAGGCATGCTTGTATGGGCATCTTCAAGATCGTTGTGCCGAAATCCGACGAGTCGGCGACCAGGCCAAAACTGAATGGGGGGACTAGCGGTGGTGGCTGTGGGCGATTTTGGACAACTAGCCCCCGTGGGAAAATCGTTGTACAAACAAGCTTTAAACGTCTTTTCCGGCCAACGATCATTTGATGTGGCTGAGACAGCTGGTCGTCTATTCCAAGCTATCCGGCGCTATCCATTAACCGAACAGGTATTTCCGATCACTTTAATACCTCCTGGAAATCTTATTTATTTTCAATACCGAATCCTTCCGCGGTTTTTGCATGCGACCGCGAACATTATTGGTGTGTTGATGTTCGTACGCAGGTTCGAGCAGCTAGTGACCCGGATCACGTCCGCTTCATTGAACGATGCCGTTCGGAGGAACGACCCATTACGCAGTCCGATTTGGACCGGCTGAAGGTGCTCACGGCATCGGATGTACAAATGGACCGCGATTGGCTCTTCGCGACGGTGGCCGTGACTGGCAATCGGCAACGACAAGCTATCAATGATGTGCGTGCACGGCATTTTGCGCGGCTCAGTGGACAACCGATAATTCGTTGGAAGCGACCTATTGCAACCACACTTTTGGACTCCCGACATGAAGACGTGATCCGGTCGGAATTTCCCGAATTGACAGGCACTTTCGTTGCCGGTGCGCCTGGAATTATTCTAAACAACGACTTAAATCCTTCGCGTGGTTTAGCGAACGGCACGCCCGCCAAATTCCACAGCCTGATTCTCCGAGATGAAAGCAGGTCCACCAATGCGGCGAAAATCAACAATGCGAATCCTGGCGAGGAGGTGTGGATCGAGCCGCCTTACGCGGTCAATGTTCTCATTGAGCATCTGGATTCCACAAACTGGTCCGATCGAGCGACATTAGCTCCCGAGCTTCGAGACTCGGCGAGCCACGGAAATATGCGTGAGAATGTCACTCGTCCGCGCAATATCGTACTTCCAGTTAAGATCTGCAAACGTCTCGAGGAACTCCCCGTGAATCGCGCCTCCCGCAAAAGTAAGATATATTATCGAACTCATGGGCTTGATCTTGCGTTCGCCTTGACCTTTCACAAATTCCAAGGCCAAACCGTGGACAAAATTATATTAGATCTAAGCCAAACGCCGAAGAATGTCTTCAACCTATGCTTTCAAGCATTTTATGTCGGGATGACGCGTGTGAAGAAGTCCAGCTGCATTCGTATATTACCCGGGCCCGATGGGCAAAGGCCAAAGCTATCTCATTTGCTGAATCTTAAGCCGGATCCGGAGCTCCAAAGATGGTTAGATGCATTTGATCGGCGGACTCGTGAATGGAAACAACCGCCGCCCGTGAAACGGATGCCCCGTCGCAAATCCGCTAAAAAGGCACAACCCAACAGTAGAGGCAATGGAGCCGGTGCCGCGGGCGATACGGTCACTCAAGAACGACAAGGGCGTGGCGGCCGTGGGAAAGGGAAAAGTGGTGCTCGTGCCGCGGGCGATACGGTCACTCAAGAACGACAAGGGCGTGGCGGCCGTGGGAAAGGGAAAAGTGGTGCTCGCGCGACGAAGGGTAGCCAAGGTGGTAGGGGTGAAATCTCCGCATCGGTGCAACCGGTGGCATCGAGCTTTGAACACTTTCTCAAGAACCCTCGTAATTTTATTTAGTGTATGCTTTTCGTGATTGAGATGACCTTGCCCCATTTTCGTGTGCAAAGTGTTGTTATTCATTACGCAATGTACGACTCTTGAAAATATGTGCTAGGGATTCGTACCACGCCGTGCTAGACGACTACCGATAATATGTGATAACAATTCACCGCATCCCGCAGTATACGGCTCTCGAAAAAATGCGTTAGGAAATCGTGGCACGCCGTGCTGGACGACTCCCGAAAATATGTGATAACAATTCACCGCATACCGCAACATATGACTCTCGAAAATATGTGCTATGAATTCATGGCACGCCGTGCAAGACGCCTCCCGAAATTATGTGATATCGAATCACCGCATTCCACGATATACGACTCTCTAACATATGTGATAGAAATTCATGGCACGCCGTGATACGAGACGACTACCGAAAGTAGGTGCATATGTAGGATATGTATGAACAAAAAAAGCGAAAGTAACGAGTTTGTGTGTGGGGCGCCCCACGGGGCGCAGTATTTTCAAAAAGGTTTGAACCCCAGGGGGGCGGTTGTGGGGCGGAGCCCCGTGGGCTGCGTTTAAAGAAAAAGGTTCGGGTAACGGGGTGTGGGGGGCGGAGCCCCCTACTCGCAGTCCAAAAAAAGGTGTAGTTACGGGGTGTGGGGGCGGAGCCCCTCGGACCGATCTTAAAAAACTTTTCCGTATTGATACAGAAGAGGAGACGGGAGGGTCCAACGCAACGCGCCTTCATATAATGACGCCGAACTAATGCTATGCCATGCCATGCCATGCCATGCCATGCCATTTCAGATTTGTCCTATATAATGTCACATACATAACAATGTTCAATATAATGTGACATTATATAATCAATAATGTCACCGCCAATACTATGTCACCCCTGTACAGCAGATTCATTCCATATTTTAGAAGGAAATTTCGTATATATGTACGGAGTGTCATTTGACCGTCACGTCACAGTAAATCGAGCTGTTCGCTTTTAACAGTGTGGTGTACATGGTAAAGGCGAATTACCCGGAAAACGTCGTGTTTGCGCTTTTGCGACCATGACAGCGCATCCGAAGGATGAAGCAGGATATGGTACCGACCAATTAGGACCTTCCGAGTCGACGTACGGTGAGCTTTTTTCCCCATTCGCACCTGACACGTAGGACTGCGGGGATGGGCGCTTAAGCGGATGATGCCGCGGGGCCAGAAACAAGGTAAAATCAACCTTATGCTTAAAAAGCTCACCGTAGGTACTCTTTATATGTGATATATATATGGTATATGTATGCCCTGTGGGCAAGTGCTGTGCGCATGCGCTCTCATTTTGATGCATGGGTTTGGGTACGGAATGCCTTTGGGTTTGGGTTTGCGGAGGGCGCTGAAATCTGCAGCCAAACGTTTTATGTATATGAAACCTATATGAAACGTATCGTATGCCTTGTACTATGCTTGCTTAACGGACGTTAAGCAAGCACGGTACTATGGTCGCGTCAAGGAATGTATATGTACCATTCCTTGACGCGGCCATCAAGGGAAGTCGCGTAGCTCCCAAGTACTGTTCATCCGCTCAAGCGACATGAACAAACCTGGGAGCCTAGAAAAACCCTTGCATACTATGCGTGATACAGGGCGCGTGAACACACGTTTATGATCACGTGTGTTCGTGCGGTGGGTTGTGCGGATGGCTACCTCTCCCGTGATCATCTTCGCGCAAATGAGCCGAAGATGATCTCGCGAAGGTAGACATGCGTTTGCAAGTGTAGTATGTATGCATATATGCAATTGTGATATGCTGTATGGTATGCAGTGCAATGATATGTGATAAAAAATACACCGCTGTCGCTGACCCAGGTCCGCCGCAGCGGTGTATTTTGAGCTGAATCTTAAGCCGAAAGTGATTAAGAAACAGTTTCGAACTTCCCAACACCGATGCATTTGCGTCCGATGACTGTGTACGTGTAATTGAACCGTCAGATTGAAAATAGTTTTATACACAGTGTCTCACGAAAATTTCGAGTCATCGTCGTCATCGAAAATTCCAGTTTGATTAGGTCATGAATCTGATGTACCCTGGTCCTGACATGACATGCCCGTGCCCGTCGACCTACGTCGACCTACATCATCCTAGCCAATCAGCGTGCTGCGATCAAACAATTAGTCAGACGACACACTTTCGCGTGACGTGACACCAATCCATAGAATCACCCTTATTACTGTAGCGATTCCATTGCACGATTGGGGCTTTTGGGGGGCTCTTATTATAGCAACAGTTACAGTCGATCAGAGGGAGGGAGGCGTCTCGATGAATGCGCGGATATCGAGTGCCTCGCGGAAATACAGCTTAACAGTGTGAGGAATACAGCTCCTGAACACAGCTCCTGAACAGGCATTATGAACGCACATGAACAGACATCACGCACGAACTGTAACAATGAGCGAAAAGAACTAGGGGATATCAGGTGTAGTCGATCAAAACATTTGTTCTTCCAATTCCAAACATCATATATGTACAAAGCATGCGTACTAAGCAGTTCCACCTGCGTCGCAGCTCCAACGAGAAGCCGAATCGAACAACATTCACGATAGACTGCGCTCAATGAAGTGTTGATTGTTCCTCAAGGAACCAAATGTGAATTTGCCTCCGGACGGTATCGAAAGTTTTGCCTGCAACAATTTCTCAATATCTGCGTATTCGGACGGAAACTCGACTGCATCTTGCCCAGCCTGCGCGCACCGAGCCAGTTCGCAAGGATCTTTATATACTCTGTCGCCGAGCATTAGCCGAAAGCGCAGGCAACGGCTGAAGGGTTGTTGTACCTCTATCAAGACGGTATGCGTATTGGCATTCAACTTCACACCAGCTTCCTTCATCTCGGCCTGCCCAAACATTCTACCTCGCGAGCGAGTTTGACCAAAGGGGTGGATGGTGCGCCCTAAGAAGCTTCCTTGGGCGACGCGGGGACAAATCACGGTTCCAACCATATGTGACAAGCGCGGATGCCGCTTCATTTGCATACGCACTTAACGCATAAATACCGTCATTCTTCTTCCAGCTGGCTTCTGCCAAAAGGATGGACGGCAATGGAGGGCGAGGAGCACCCAGGGTATTGCTAATCACCTGTATACGGAGTGCATCCTCCTGGCGACGTGCTTGGCAGGCACACCGAAGGAGCAGTCGGAATCATAGGCAGCCCTGACTGGGAGTCCCGGTGCAGGCCCCTATGACAGACCCCTAGGCCAACACTGGACTGCTGACTGATCTGTAGGCTCGTGCTGTGACATACGCTGTTTCACAGGTAGGCTAGACTCCGTTACCGTTGCGAGACCGTTCGGGGTATATATAGCTTAGGGTTTATATTATTATGAGAGTTTATCCACACACAGTTCGAGACCCTCTGATATCTTGTGAACTAGGATATTCCGGTAGGTTATGGGCCCATCCACGCTATATTCCACATTGCTTTTGGCCATGATTGGCTAAAACAGCCGTTTTGGTAGGTGGTGCGCACCGGCGCGTTTGGGTGCGCGTGGGAAGTTTGGGATGAGCAGCTTTTGAGTATTTGATCGGCAGCTATGGGGGTTCGACCTGGATCGGACTTTGTCGGCGCAATGTCCTTGTACGGTTTTCTCTTTGCCTTGATCCAGCAATCTACCGTTCCTTGGGCTGGTGACTGCAGCACCTTCGACCTCGACTTCGTCTTCCAGTGCCCCTCGCTGCCATGGTTTTACCGCTCTTCGCATGGCTGTGTACTCACGTTCTCCCCACGCCGCTACCCTTACGCGCCCCAGCGTGCCACCTCCCATCAGGCTCTCTACGTGATGGTTTCTACAAGATCCAAAAAGTCCCTTATGAGGGACTCCGACATCGATGCCTCTCTAAGGCTGACCGACGCGGTGCGCAACACGCCGACGGTCAAAACCCCAACTTTTGCGTATCCCGCACCTACTTCCAACGAGGACGCCGACGTTGCCACCAGGAAGTATTTGCAGGAGCAGTCCAAGCTCGTTGACGAAATCTACAAGCAGCGGCTGCATCGGTCTTGGGCCAAGGGTATCCGCGAGGATATCCTTGGGGACAAGAGGCATTATTTCAGCGGCACGACTGACGCGAACCTGCTCTCCGACATGGTGGTGCAGCTTCGTACGGAGTTCGCGTCCGCTGGGCTGGAGCTGGCCTCGTTCGATCTGGACGAGCCTATGGCTCTGGTGGTGAGCAAAGTCAACGGCTTGCTCTACGACGTGCTCCAGCTGGTCATCGAAAAGCACAGCAACGCCCACGTTTGGCTTACGGGAACGGACGCGTCTGCTGACCGAGATGGACGGCGTGCTCTGGTGGACGTCATCAAGCGCTGCGTTCCGGTGGCGTTACGGGAGTCTTTCCAGCAGGAGCATGCGGCTCTCAACTATCCCGCCAACGTTGACCCGCAACCCGTTCTGGCTCGAGAGCAGCGTTTGGTGCGGGACAACAAGGCAGCTGACTGGACGCCCACCGAAGCCACCAGGAAGCTCAGCCTGTACACCCGGCTTGACCCGGTGTTCTACGCCGCGGTTAAGGTGCGCTATCCCATGGTGGCCGATCTTGCGACGGTTTCCCTCGGTGACCTTCGCTCTCTGGTGGTTGAGATTTACCAGGCATGGGCGGCGACGGAGGCCGGGAAGGCTGCCTTGACCAGCCCCTCTTCTGGTGGCGCGTCTGCTTTACTCTCCAGCGACGAGCACCAGGTGCTCCTCGGCAAGATCCAGGAGTTGACTGAGCTGGTGCAGCGGCAGTGCGGGGCGGCTCAGCCGGTGGTGCAGCGGCAGCGGGATCCGCCGCAGCGGCAGCACGGGCAGCGACCGCCGCAGGGACGCCAGCCGCAGCGGCAGGGGCAGCCCCAGCGGGGCTTTCGCATGGGTGTGAACAACCCACCCGCCGTGGGCTTCGATCGCGACGAGCAGCGGGCGAAACCGCTCTGTGTTCGCTGCAAAAAGTCCGGTAAGGAACTCTATCATTTCTACCGCGACTGCCCTCTTGGCGGTCGCCAACATTCCCCTGGCACGGCCGCGGCTTTCTGCATTCCCATCGACGACGAGGATGCGGAGGGCGTGCACGCCCTCGCCATGTGTGCCGTGTTCCAGGAAGCAGCGGATGAGGGGGCGGACGCCTTTGCCCGTGCGGCGACGGTGTACGGCCCGCCGGCGGTGCTTTGCGGGGGCGTTGTGGGGGGCATTGACGTGTCCGCCTACGGCTTCTCCGTGGACGCGGAGCCACCGGTGACGGGGACGCCCGGTGAGGACATCCTCCGACGGCTGGACGACCTCGCGGCGGAGGTCAACGCGGCCGTTGAGCCTAAGGTACACTACACTCACGCCTCCTTCCTGCCGTCTGGGGGTGTTGACACGCAGGCTTCGGCTCTGGTGTGTGACTCTGCCGAGGCAGGTGACACACCGGAGGAGCAGGTTCCGGCAGGTGGTGCGGCGGCATCGGCATCCGCCGTGCCGGCCCCTGCTATGCCTGTCTTGGCGGACGAGGAGGAGCTCCTGAAGCTCTACGGCTACAGCGAACCCGTGTCCCTTCAATCGACACGGGTGACCACTACGGCGGG
The DNA here is from genome assembly GCA_001247695.2 of Cymbomonas tetramitiformis. NCBI lineage: Eukaryota > Viridiplantae > Chlorophyta > Pyramimonadophyceae > Pyramimonadales > Pyramimonadaceae > Cymbomonas > Cymbomonas tetramitiformis. Next base: position 42,469 of record LGRX02004511.1, on the reverse strand, counting down.
CACGGACGGTGAGTTCAAGGGCGCTGTGGAAAATGTCAACCACGCCGCGGTTGTGCCGGTCGATCTGACTGGCTACGACACGGACGATTACGAAGACTTCGCTGACGGTAGCTTCCGGCTAAAGCCGCGGGCTCCTGCCATTTCGGCAAATCATGCGTCGGAGCCTGCAGCCCAGGCACCTCACTCTGGTGGTGCTCTGGGGGATTGGGGTGACGGTGCTCACCGCACCTACGGTTGCGGCAAGCCGCCATGGGGCTTCCCCGCTCAGCCGGGTTTGTGGGGGATGCCCTTCCTTCTTTCCTTCCTTCTCTTGATTTCTGTCATGGGAGTGGGAGCTGCCGCCTACACGGCGGCCAATGAGATCGACCTTGTGCAGGTATCGGGTCGGGCTGCACCGCAGCCTGTGCTGTGCAGGGGTGATTTATGTATCTACTCTGGTATCGCGGAGCTGGACCCCGTCACTCTGGATGCGGTGCTGCACTCCCTGGGTGCCGCGACGGTGGCTCACCGGCCGCCTGACCCACTGGAGTGCAGTACTGCAATCGGCCACGGTGGGCATTGTGGTGACGGTGCTCCTCTGACCTTTGACCCCGAGTAGTTTACTTCTGGTTCTGGCAGTACACCACTTTTCTAGTGGTGTGCTGAGATGTACTTTGACCTCAACTTGGTCTTCAATCTGGTTTATGCTTTTGCTTTGACAACTTTGTATTCTTCAATCTGACTTGCTGGTGCAGACCTTTTCAGTAGTTTAGCAGGACACTCATTGCCTGTATGCTTTTGCTCTTGTACTAGCTAGAGGGTTCCAATTTGTGTATCAGAATGGCACAGTTGGATTAGCAGTTAGGACCTGTCACCCTAGCTCCTACCCTAACAACTTACACTTCTGACTCTCCTAGCCAGTCACCACCCACAGTGCTGGGGTGGTGTGCTGGAATCTGTATAGGCAGCCCTGACTGGGAGTCCCGGTGCAGGCCCCTATGACATACCCCTAGGCCAACACTGGACTGCTGACTGATCTGTAGGCTCGTGCTGTGACATACGCTGTGTCACAGGTAGGCTAGACTCCGTTACCGTTGCGAGACCGTTCGGGGTATATATAGCTTAGGGTTTATATTATTATGAGAGTTTATCCACACACAGTTCGAGACCCTCTGATATCTTGTGAACTAGGATATTCCGGTAGCAGGTTGTAGGTTTTGAGCGAGGGCTGTACGCCAGCAGCTTTCATGGCCTCGTACACGACCAGCGCGCGCTCCGCTTGGCGCTGCTTCCTGCAGAGACCGCACACATGTCGCATGAGCCCTCAGTGGCGGCGCGTTGCATAGCACGGGCCAAGTTACTCGTTGCGCAACAGCTGGTACGCAAATGCGCGACTATCGCCTGCGGCAAACCGCAGTACGCAGCTGCATAGTATCCGCCTGCAGCAACACCGGTGCGTCAATAGATAGCCCCCGCATGCGGCAACCGGTGGGCACTTCATTTTCGATGGGCATGATACCCACGGTGCGTCAGTGCGCGGTCACCCGTTGTTGCACATTCAGTGCGCTTTTTCACGGTCTCAGACAAGCGCAACATCAAGATACCAAAGTACCCAAGCTCTATGACGCTGAGCTTCTTGCACTCCATGTTACAGGGTTGCTTAACGGTGCGTAGGCACTTGGATAGCGCGAGTGCGGGCGAGCGCGCAGGTCGGGGAGCGGCCCGAGGTCTTCCGTGCAAGGGGGAAGTGGGAGAGATCAAGAAAGCAAGCCGCACTATTTCGCACTGGAATCCGGACCTGCAAACGAGTATCAATGATACATATGTTTGTTCATTGGGAGGAATGCTTGCGGCCGACATGTCCTCCACGAGCTTCAGAGCTATAGGCAAGCTCTTCGTGTTCTGGATGGCGCCGTTTATCTGCGAGGGAGAGGCGACAACAATTCAGAAGCAAGACCGCGCCATCAGATGCGGCGTCTCAGCGACTGAAGTGATCCCTGCATCAACTTGGTTTCCTGTGCGGTACATGGTCGGAAGCTCATTTTGAAGTGCCAGCTTAAGCCGCTCGAAAGTTCTTGAAGGGGATGGAAAGAACGGTTTGCGAGATTTTACCCAGGGGTTGCCAAGGCAGCAAACTGTTTTGATCAAGTTTTGTGTGTGCGAAGGCGATGAGAACAGCAGGAACTTGAGAATGTACCCGTTTCAAAAGCCGAGGGTCGGACATTTGGTCAAAGTCTTTCGTGAAGTCTTCAAGGTTAAGAGAAATATTCGGTGGGTGTTTGCTCTTTTTCGTGCCACGATTTCTTCTTTTCGGCGCTCTTCTATTCCCTACGTTCCCTTTTCCAGAGTTCATCCTGACAACCTTGACAATCTCATCCTTAGAGTCCGAGACTGGTGCATCGCTACCACTCGCATCAGCTTGCATCGGAATTCTGGTTTTCGCGACAGCCCTGCAGCGTGAAGGCAGACTTAGCAAACGCACTGAATTTCTGACACCGAAAGGCTAAGATTTATCAATAGGATCTTACCCTTGATGACGGATAACAACTTTCGTTTTGCGTTGAACCGCCGTGAACGGGCGGTACCATGTGCTCAGGCGGGTTGGGACGCGCTTTGCAACAGTAGGTGGCGCGAATCGTTGTGGCGCAAAACCTATGAAAGCACTCCGAGTAACGCTGAACATATTCTCGGCGCTGAAGCAATATTTTAACGACTATAAAGCACACAGAATAGCCTGGTTAGGAGATGGTTTTCGGGATGGTCTTCACTTCGAACTTCGCACTTCCTGCGTCTTGGCTCTCATCTCAGCGAGGAAGTTCAGACAAAATCAGAGGATATCCCTCTGGACAAAATCTTTTGCATATCAATCTGCCCCAGAAAAGGAGTCCTCATCACTTCGGAGGGACCTGTCGCAGAAGCAGTTTTTCTTCGGAACGTCTCGCGTCGGTCTGGTCGCCGCTGCTCCATCGAATGCACACCCTCGCCTGAACCTGTATTTCCGCGCGAGGCAGCTCCATTGCCACGATCCCCACTGCGCGCAATCGAGACGCCTCCCTCCCTCTGCAGTCGATTGTCATCACAGAAATACTAACAAACTCGAAACTGTCTCGTGCCTGATCGTGATGATAGTATAAGTTTAAGTATAGCATACCCTCTGAGTCTCGGAGTTTTGTCTCTCGGTGCTAGAGATTCCGGTGTTTCACAGTTTCAGTCAGGTACTGGAAAGGATCAGTTCCGTAGCCCGTGTGACGTTTGCAATTAGTTTAAGAAAGTGATAGTGGATTATGGCACTGTGAAAAGTAAGGGACCAACGACGCGGGTGAATCTCAAAGGGATGGAGCTCTCTCAAGGTAATCAAACTCCCGGGAGCCAGGTCTCGCGGTGCGGCGCCAACCGTATTTCTCCGCGTTGTTTTCCCTGCAACATATCTTCAAGCGAAATCATCAGGCATAATTTCATGTGCCTATTTTCTTCAGAGTGACCGCGGTGCCGCCCTCCCACGCGCCTGTCACCTCGAGAGCACTGAACATTTCGGGCTCTCCTGACTCCGGCGACATCCAAATGCTGTTGGTTACCGTGGGTTTTGCGCGTGCCTGAGGCACCATCCAAACGCAAGTATTCCTTATTGTTTTTCACACCGTCCATACGTTTCACAATTTTAGCAACTGGCGAGGTCGACGTACCTGAACAATTTCTGCCCTTCGGTTCTTACCGAGGGAACAAAAGTTTTGCAAGCTCTAAGCTTTCCCAATTCGGATATCTTTATATTAGTATAGTTCCCTGTTTTGTGCAACTCTTCCTGTTGACGCATTGGCATCACTTGTTTTTGTGAATCCCCTTATGCTGCTCTTGTTTCATGCATCTTCCACTCACCGTGAAGCAGATGGTTTTGAAACTTGCAGCATCGATTTCGCTGCACCACGCGGCTTCCAAGGGAGATCTGGAGGAAGTCAAGCGGGTTTTGGATTGTGACTTTCCTGGCCTAGTGAATGTGCGCTGCGAAAAGGTAGTTAAGTTTTGTCTTCGCCGACCTTACTCTCTGATATCCCTGCTTTCCTACCTCCCGCCCACCCTCCACGAGATACAATTCCAGCGTCAACTTTCCTAAGACGTTTCGGCACCGAACTGACTTTGAAGGTCGAAGAAGCGATACAAACAGTTGTAATGTTTGAAACCATTGTTGCGTTTTATGGATTCTAAATCTAAGGTTCTCCTCACTGGCTCTTTGTGACCCTCAAGCATATTGGGCTGCAGCATCGATATGTGACCTGCTTCTTGGTATTCTGTTCTAGCTTTGTGCTTGGTAAAGAACATCTGCTTTCTTGATTTGCCCAAAATCCTTTCTCACTCTATCTTCACCGTGCAGAGTCAAGTCACCCCGCTGCATCGGGCTGCGTTCGCTGGCTCTGAGCAAGTCGTGCGCGAGCTTATCAGAACAGGAGCTGACGTCGAGGCGAAAAATCACACCAAGGTAGTTGCCGATTTTGCTCCCTCGACTCTTGCTTTTGTGGGCTTTTCGCTTTGCACCCTTCAGATTGAGTGGAAGTGGTGCTGCCATTCCTTGCGCCATCAGGGGATTCTAGGGACTTGCTCGCTGGTAAGCCCCCGCTTCAGGGCTCCTCATAGCTTGGAGCAAAGGACACGCCTGTTTCGTGTGGGGACCGCAGATTGGCTGCACGCCGCTCCACTTCGCGACGGAGAAAGGCCATCTGGGCGTCGTGTGTGCCCTTCTACAGAACGGCGCATGCCCAGACGTTATCCGAAGCGTATGCTCCTCCCTCATACCGTTCATACCTACCATGTATCCCCTCCGTGTCGCACCTCATCTCAAATGCTGTACGCATATTCCCCCTCCAAACGCCGCAGCCTGAGAACCAGAGCCGTCCGTTTCATGCCCTCGTTTGGAAGCTCCCTGGCCTACCCGTTCTTGCTTACGTGTACAGCTTATTCTCTCCTGTTGGCTACTATTTCACTTTAGTCCGATCTTTGGGAAGCTCTCCGATAGAATATAGCCGCGCTGAGTCGGACTTACACCAGACCTCACCGGCATCGTGCGCAAGTGGGGGTCACATCCAAGTGGCTCGAGAAATTCTGCTTCGGCTGCTTGCTCCTTCCGCTTCTTTTCCGCACTCGCGCACCGAACTCAACAACTCAGACGTGTTGAGGTTGACAAAATAGTTTTGGCTGGTGGTGCTTCTAATGCTTTATGTTGCGTGCTTGACCACAGAACGGGTGGAGTGCGCTGCTGAGCGCTGCACAAGGGGGCTTCCACGAAGTGATCAAAGCACTACTGGATTTCGGCGCCAACACGGAGGAGCGCACGAAGGTGCGAGACCGTGCCTTCCCTCTACCCCTTCGGATCCTTCAGATCGAGCACTCCGAAGTTTTCGATTCAATAGCACTTTTGACCCGACCAGGGGCGGCGATTGATTGATGTAGGATATGCGCACTCCGCTACTTGTGGCGGCAGAGGGAGGGCACATCAAGGCGGTGCAGTTCCTTCTGCAAGCCGGTGCAGACAAGGATGCATGTGACAGCGTAAGCTCCTTCCGTGCCTTAAGCCTCCTTCTGACTTCCTCAGCTTTTTCTCTACGATTAGCTCAAGGTTTTCCTCTTTGCAATCCTTCGATTAATTGGCAAGGGTAAAGTAGACATCGAGATCCTGGACGCAGCTCATCTTGTTTTCGATTCTGACCAGCTTGCATGTGAGAAAAGGCTTTCCCTGGCACTTAGCTTCTTCGGTCGATTGAGGCCCTAGGGTTCTTCTTTCGGCAGCAGACTTACAGTTGTAAGTGGAATGAATCCTCCTGACTTTTAGTACTTGTCTCTGTACGTCTTTGAGCTGCCTACTTGCGTAAAGTTTTGGACGCAAGATCTCGCTGTTGTCTCCTAAAGCCACCATCACCAGCTCTTCTCTGCCCTTTGCTGAGGAGAGTCGTGCTTGCTTGGTTTCATTCTAGAGAGTGCTCAGGCTGTGTTTAAAACGAGTGCTGACGGAGCCCGCTCCCGTTGTCCAGATGGGTTGGAATGCGTTGAACTATGCTACGGATCAGGCTCATGATTCGGTTGTACAGCTACTGCTGAGTAATGGAGTGACGATGAAAGGCACAAAGACGGTGCGTGGGCATACTCGTGAAAACTACAGGTTATAAAGGCGGAAAATGTTATAGTGAAAATTTCACATACATGGTGTCACTACGAACGAATGTTATGTGTACGGAGCGTGAGCTTCTGAGTTCCAGTAGCATGCCCTTCTGACCTTGTGTGTGTGTGTGTTTTTGCAGGTAGGACGTGTACAGCCCTCGTCACAGCCGATGCTGCCCTCAGACCTGACGGTCTCAAGTGTTCTGCACCGTTCGCCCGTTGCCACTGGCGCCTTGTATCCCGTCGCTGCCGGTTCCACTTCTCCCGTTGCTACCGGGACCTTATCCCGCGTCGCTGCGTGCACCTTTTCACAACTGCCATTCCCGCGGGAAGTGCCTTCGCGGTCCGGTCTGCGGAAATCTCCTACGGGTACCTCCCGGGGCGTTCCCCTTCGGGGCTCTCCCATGGTGACCCCAAAGAGGTCCTCTCCCGTGAGACCCCTTGGTGGCCCCCCCTCACCCTCTGAGCAGAAGGCTGCTTCTCCAACTGCCCTCGCTATCGATGAGGAGTTCAGCTTCCCGCTGCAGATGAACACTCCCAACTCCACCGACTCCTCGTGTGTCATTACCATTAGCCGCGGCAGTGGAGTAAATAAAGCAGCTAGCCAAGGCTCTTCGGCGGAAAAGCCAGCTGCGAAGGGAACCGAAGGCGAGGCTGCGGATCCAGCAAACTCGGCTCAAGCTCTGGCGATCACGACCACTGAGCTAGATGCACTGAAGCAAGATCTGTCTGCCATGAGTAACACTCTCATCCACACCCGGGTGAAGACCCGACCTTCTCTATGGATTCGGATCCGCGGCTGCCTCGTCCTGCTGTGTTTGCGCAACGAGTGAAATTTTCATGTATCATGCCTGGAAGGACCGATTCGAAAGGGAAAACAAAAGCGATAATCCTGTGGGGAGTACTTCAACTCAGGTGCTGTCGTTGCTCCTGAGCAAGTGGGGTGCACTCGTGGCCTTTGATGTGTGCCGTGGAAATCTTCACAGATGAAACAGTGTCCCCTCTCTGTGTCACCCTCGCTCGATGTGATAACTCAACGTGTCCCCCTTTGCCCACCCTCAGATTAAAATATGATAAGTCAGTTCGTTCCCCCTTGCACACTCTCACAGTGCATGATATTTAGAACCTCATGCGGCTCGTCTCTGCTCACACATGCCCCCTGCAGACCCTCAAAATGCATAACAAGCCATGGTGTGCCCGCTTTGCACACCCCCTATGCATGCCCAAACGACCCTCTCTGCACACTCTCACATGTTTCTGCCTGTGGATTCTCAAATGATGTTTCCAGTCATATGATTCTTTGTGGTTGCAGGATGAATGGAAACAGACGCAGGAACAAAACATTGCCTCCATTTCTTCCGCAGTATCTCAGGAGCTCACGCAAGGTGCCCTCCACCTGTTCTCTGTTCTGCTGTGCCCAAACCTACTGTCCTCGACTCTTTGGCTGAAGTTTAGGCATCCCAGACCTGACTTTTGCTTGGAGAGAGTTCAGTGTTTCCTTGACTACAAGATTCCTGACAGGTGAAAGTAGTGAGTGCAACCATTTTATGTGTAACAGCCTGCCACTCCTATGACGCAAGTATGCCGAGGTGGTGTGATGACAAGGTGGGTTGCGCAAGTGGTGATGGTCCGCGTGTCTCGTGCTGCAGGCGTGCTCTCGGAGTTCCTTCAGGAGCTCACATTGTCTCGCAACCGGCAGGAGCAAACTGACCAAGTCGTCTCAGTGCAGCAGGCAAGCCCCGAATCCCTTGCATGTTGGGTTGCAATGTTTCAGCTTGGCACAACTTGAGAAGTTCTTTGAGTGCAACTGAAGTGGCGGCTACATCAGACTCTGGGTCGATGTCCATCTTGACGGGAGAGAGAGTTGCCTGGGCGGAGCAGGCTTTGCTGGAGAAGGTGCTTGGGGAGAGCCCCTCGGAAGAAGACAAAGCGAAGGACCGCGAGGTGCTCCGCAAAGAGATAGTCGAGGTGGTGTGCAAGGACAGCCGTGTTGCTGGTGCGAATCTGCAAGCTGAGGCACCTGCTGGCCTGGTTTGAAGTCTGAGGAGCCTGGCGGGAAGTGGAGGGCCCTTTAGATTTAGCCTGCAGGAGCTGTGTCTCGTCTGCATCCCAAGATATCGATGGGTAATCATGATTATCAGAACATCGTGAGGCGCAGCAATGCCATTCAGAACGAACTGGAGACGGGTGCCTGACCTGACAGTCCTTCTGCCAAGTGGATGGAAGGGTGGATGCCACATATGGCTTTTGAGTATGACTTCTTCACTCCTGGTTTTGGCCCATCACGCGCTATGGAGAGCCATGGAAGCTCAAGTGTGCTGCATCTGTGGAGTATGTGGTGACTGATGCCGTGGGGTGGGTGAGCAGGCATCACAGGTGAGGTTCAACAGTTGAGAAAGGAGCTGGTTGAGGTGAAGGGACAACTGCAGCAGTTTGGGGAGGCTGCGGCAGTGCTGCTGGGCAGTGGTGTGCACCCGCTACCTCAGCAAACCTCACAACATGACGCAGTGCATTGCAGTGTTGGGGAAAACTTACTAGGTTTCTGTCTGCTCGAGGTGTTCCGCACAGTGTTGGGGAAAATTTGCTAGGTTTCTGTCTGCTCGAGGTGTTCCGCACAGTGGTGGGGAAAACTTGCTAGGTTTCTGTCTGCTCGAGGTGTTCCGCACAGTGTTGGGGAAAACTTGCTAGGTTTCTGTCTGCTCGAGGTGTTCCGCACAGTTCGTGGGCTTTCTACTAGAGTCAGGAAGGTGGTCGGTGGGGAGGGGAATGGCTTCTGCAGGGGCACTGCAGGATACACCTGTATTGGGCAACCCACCTATGCGACTGAAGTCCGCATTCAGTGAGGATGCGGCAAACAGATTACTTTTGGGGGGACCTGCAGCAGTGGAGAATACCGAGCAACGACCAGATATGTTGCAGGACAAGACACGATTATGGGAGGTGGCAGACAGCGAGCGGCCGAGCTCGGTGGTGCAGGCGCCGCCACCTCCACCCATGCAGGACGAGGCGCCACCGGCGGAGGAAGGGCGTGGCGTGAGGTGGCGGTCACCGACAGCGGAGGAGCGAAGGTACTCAGTGGCGGAGACGGAGCGGTCATACTCGGTGGCAGGCAGCGAGCGGTCGGGGTCGGTGATGCAGCCACCACCTCCACCCATGCAGGACAAGGCGCCACCGGCGGAGGAAGGGCGTGGCGTGAGGTGGCGGTCACCGACAGCGGAGGAGCGAAGGTACTCAGTGGCGGAGACGGAGCGGTCATACACGGTGGCAGGCAGCGAGCGGTCAAACTCCGTTTTGCTGGCACCACCTCCCCCCCCGGGGCGGGACCGTGCGCCTTCGATGGAATCGGAAGCGGAGTACCGGTGGGACCAGTCATACTCTGTGGCAGGCAACGAGCGGTCGGGGTCGGTAGTGCAGGCACCACCTCCACCCCCGGGGCGGGACCGGGCGCCCTCCATGGCTGAGTCGGAAGCGGAGTACCGGTGGGACCGGTCATACTCGGTGGCAGACAACGAGGGGATGGGCTCTGTAAAGCAGCCACCACCGCCTCCACCCTTGGGGCGGGACCGGGCGCCCTCCGTGGCTGAATCGGAAGCGGAGTACCGGTGGGACCGCTCATATTCAACGGCGGGAAGTGAGCGGTCGAGCTCAGTGGTGCAGGCGGCGCCACCTCCACCCATGCATGAGGAGGCGCCACCGACGGAGGAAGGGCGTGGCGTGAGGTGGCGGTCACCGACAGCGGAGGAGCGAAGGTACTCAGTGGCGGAGACGGAGCGGTCGTACTCGGTGGCAGGCAGCGAGCGGTCAAACTCCGTGGTGAAACCACCACCTCCCCCCCCGGGGCGGGACCGCGCACCTTCGATGGCGGAATCAGAAGCGGAGTACCGGTGGGACCGGTCGTATTCGACGGCGGGAAGTGAGCGGTCGAGCTCAGTGGCGCAGGCGCCGCCACCTCCACCCATGCAGGACGAGGCGCCACCGGCGGAGGAAGGGCGTGGCGTGAGGTGGCGGTCACCGACAGCGGAGGAGCGAAGGTACTCAGTGGCGGAGACGGAGCGGTCGTACTCGGTGGCAGGCAGCGAGCGGTCGGGGTCGGTGGTGCAGGCGCCACCTCCCCCGGGGCGGGACCAGAGGCCCTCCGTGGCTGAGTCGGAAGCGGAGTACCGGTGGGACCGGTCATACTCGGTGGCAGGCAACGAGTGGTTGGGGTCGGTATTGCAGCCACAACGGCCTCCACCCCCGGGGCGGGACCGGGCGCCCTCTATGGCTGAGTCGGAAGCGGAGTACCGGTGGGACCGGTCATACTCGGTGGCAGGCAACGGGCGGTCGGGCTCTGTAATGCAGCCACCGCCGCCTCCCGCCCCGGGGCAAGACCAGAGGCCCTCTGTGGCTGAGTCGGAAGCGGAGTTCCGGTGGGAGCGGTCATACTCGACGGCGGGAAGTGAGCGGTCGAGCTCAATGGTGCAGGCGCCGCTACCTCCACCCATGCAGGACGAGGCGCCACCGACGGAGGAAGGGCGTGGCGTGAGGTGGCGGTCACCGACAGCGGAGGAGCGAAGGTACTCAGTGGCGGAGACGGAGCGGTCGTACTCGGTGGCAGGCAGCGAGCGGTCGGGGTCGGTGGTGCAGGCGCCACCTCCCCTGGGACGGGACCAGAGGCCCTCCGTGGCTGAGTCGGAAGCGGAGTACCGGTGGGACCGGTCATACTCGACGGCGGGAAGTGAGCGATCGAACTCAGTGGCGCAGGCGCCGCCACCTCCACCCATGCAGGACGAGGCGCCACCGGCGGAGGAAGGGCGTGGCGTGAGGTGGCGGTCACCGACAGCGGAGGAGCGAAGGTACTCAGTGGCGGAGACGGAGCGGTCGTACTCGGTGGCAGGCAGCGAGCGGTCGGGGTCGGTGGTGCAGGCGCCACCTCCCCCGGGGCGGGACCAGAGGCCCTCCGTGGCTGAGTCGGAAGCGGAGTACCGGTGGGACCGGTCGTACTCGACGGCGGGAAGTGAGCGGTCGAGCTCAGTGGTGCAGGCGCCGCCACCTCCACCCATGCAGGACGAGGCGCCACCGGCGGAGGAAGGGCGTGGCGTGAGGTGGCGGTCACCGACAGCGGAGGAGCGAAGGTACTCAGTGGCGGAGACGGAGCGGTCGTACTCGGTGGCAGGCAGCGAGCGGTCGGGGTCGGTGGTGCAGGCGCCGCTGCCGCCTCCCCCCCCGGGGCGGGACCAGAGGCCCTCCGTGGCTGAGTCGGAAGCGGAGTACCGGTGGGACCGGTCGTATTCGACAGCGGGAAGTGAGCGGTCGAGCTCAGTGGTGCAGGCACCGCCACCTCCACCCATGCAGGACGAGGCGCTACCGACGGAGGAAGGGCGTGGCGTGAGGTGGCGGTCACCGACAGCGGAGGAGCGAAGGTACTCAGTGGCGGAGACGGAGCGGTCGTACTCGGTGGCAGGCAGCGAGCGGTCGGGGTCGGTGGTGCAGGCGCCACCTCCCACGGGGCGGGACCAGAGGCCCTCCGTGGCTGAGTCGGAAGCGGAGTACCGGTGGGACCGGTCGTACTCGACGGCGGGAAGTGAGCGGTCGAGCTCAGTGGTGCAGGCGCCGCCACCTCCACCCATGCAGGACGAGGCGCCACCGGCGGAGGAAGGGCGTGGCGTGAGGTGGCGGTCACCGACAGCGGAGGAGCGAAGGTACTCAGTGGCGGAGACGGAGCGGTCGTACTCGGTGGCAGGCAGCGAGCGGTCGGGGTCGGTGGTGCAGGCGCCGCTGCCGCCTCCCCCCCCGGGGCGGGACCAGAGGCCCTCCGTGGCTGAGTCGGAAGCGGAGTACCGGTGGGACCGGTCGTATTCGACAGCGGGAAGTGAGCGGTCGAGCTCAGTGGTGCAGGCACCGCCACCTCCACCCATGCAGGACGAGGCGCTACCGACGGAGGAAGGGCGTGGCGTGAGGTGGCGGTCACCGACAGCGGAGGAGCGAAGGTACTCAGTGGCGGAGACGGAGCGGTCGTACTCGGTGGCAGGCAGCGAGCGGTCGGGGTCGGTTGTGCAGGCGCCACCTCCCACGGGGCGGGACCAGAGGCCCTCCGTGGCTGAGTCGGAAGCGGAGTACCGGTGGGACCGGTCGTACGCGACGGCGGGAAGTGAGCGGTCGAGCTCAGTGGTGCAGGCGCCGCCACCTCCACCCATGCAGGACGAGGCGCCACCGGCGGAGGAAGGGCGTGGCGTGAGGTGGCGGTCACCGACAGCGGAGGAGCGAAGGTACTCAGTGGCGGAGACGGAGCGGTCGTACTCGGTGGCAGGCAGCGAGCGGTCGGGGTCGGTGGTGCAGGCGCCGCCGCCGCCTCCCCCCTTGGGGCGGGACCAGAGGCCCTCCGTGGCTGAGTCGGAAGCGGAGTACCGGTGGGACCGGTCGTACTCGACGGCGGGAAGTGAGCGGTCGAGCTCAGTGGTGCGGGCGCCGCCACCTCCACCCATGCAGGACGAGGCGCCACCGGCGGAGGAAGGGCGTGGCGTGAGGTGGCGGTCACCGACAGCGGAGGAGCGAAGGTACTCAGTGGCGGAGACGGAGCGGTCGTACTCGGTGGCAGGCAGCGAGCGGTCGGGGTCGGTGGTGCAGGCGCCGCTGCCGCCTCCCCCCCCGGGGCGGGACCAGAGGCCCTCCGTGGCTGAGTCGGAAGCGGAGTACCGGTGGGACCGGTCGTATTCGACAGCGGGAAGTGAGCGGTCGAGCTCAGTGGTGCAGGCACCGCCACCTCCACCCATGCAGGACGAGGCGCTACCGACGGAGGAAGGGCGTGGCGTGAGGTGGCGGTCACCGACAGCGGAGGAGCGAAGGTACTCAGTGGCGGAGACGGAGCGGTCGTACTCGGTGGCAGGCAGCGAGCGGTCGGGGTCGGTTGTGCAGGCGCCACCTCCCACGGGGCGGGACCAGAGGCCCTCCGTGGCTGAGTCGGAAGCGGAGTACCGGTGGGACCGGTCGTACGCGACGGCGGGAAGTGAGCGGTCGAGCTCAGTGGTGCAGGCGCCGCCACCTCCACCCATGCAGGACGAGGCGCCACCGGCGGAGGAAGGGCGTGGCGTGAGGTGGCGGTCACCGACAGCGGAGGAGCGAAGGTACTCAGTGGCGGAGACGGAGCGGTCGTACTCGGTGGCAGGCAGCGAGCGGTCGGGGTCGGTGGTGCAGGCGCCACCTCCCCCTGGGGCGGGACCAGAGGCCCTCCGTGGCTGAGTCGGAAGCGGAGTACCGGTGGGACCGGTCATACTCGACGGCGGGAAGTGAGCGATCGAGCTCAGTGGTGCAGGCGCCGCCACCTCCACCCATGCAGGACGAGGCGCCACCGGCGGAGGAAGGGCGTGGCGTGAGGTGGCGGTCACCGACAGCGGAGGAGCGAAGGTACTCAGTGGCGGAGACGGAGCGGTCGTACTCGGTGGCAGGCAGCGAGCGGTCGGGGTCGGTGGTGCAGGCGCCACCTCCCCTGGGACGGGACCAGAGGCCCTCCGTGGCTGAGTCGGAAGCGGAGTACCGGTGGGACCGGTCATACTCGACGGCGGGAAGTGAGCGATCGAACTCAGTGGCGCAGGCGCCGCCACCTCCACCCATGCAGGACGAGGCGCTACCGACGGAGGAAGGGCGTGGCGTGAGGTGGCGGTCACCGACAGCGGAGGAGCGAAGGTACTCAGTGGCGGAGACGGAGCGGTCGTACTCGGTGGCAGGCAGCGAGCGGTCGGGGTCGGTGGTGCAGGCGCCGCCGCCGCCTCCCCCCTTGGGGCGGGACCAGAGGCCCTCCGTGGCTGAGTCGGAAGCGGAGTACCGGTGGGACCGGTCGTACTCGACGGCGGGAAGTGAGCGGTCGAGCTCAGTGGTGCGGGCGCCGCCACCTCCACCCATGCAGGACGAGGCGCCACCGGCGGAGGAAGGGCGTGGCGTGAGGTGGCGGTCACCGACAGCGGAGGAGCGAAGGTACTCAGTGGCGGAGACGGAGCGGTCGTACTCGGTGGCAGGCAGCGAGCGGTCGGGGTCGGTGGTGCAGGCGCCGCTGCCGCCTCCCCCCCCGGGGCGGGACCAGAGGCCCTCCGTGGCTGAGTCGGAAGCGGAGTACCGGTGGGACCGGTCGTATTCGACGGCGGGAAGTGAGCGGTCGAGCTCAGTGGTGCAGGCGCCGCCACCTCCACCCATGCAGGACGAGGCGCCACCGGCGGAGGCCGCGCAGGATCGTGGCGAGAAAAGGTTACGTTATTCTTTTACCGATCAGCAGCAGGTCGAACCAAACAATGCAAAGACAACTTTGATTCCGGAATCACCGGGCAGTCCTTTATCTCCGCGTCACACGTTAGCTACTGTCACCCCAAACCTGGCTCACCCGCTTTCTCCTCGTCGACCTTCTTTCACGGCTGTGCCTAATATCACGGAGGAGGCTTCCAGTGTCTCACCTTCGGTCACAGAAATGCCCTCGATGGATTCCCAAGCTCCGCCACCTCCCAACCTTTCCTCTGAGCTCCCAGTAGAGACAGGCTTGATAGATCCTGCCGCCCCCACCTCACCAACGCCTGGATCGTCCGAATGCAGCGAAAAGCTGGTGCTGCCCGCAGCATCCCTTGGAGGGTTGCGATACACATTCGCCAGTGCTGTGGACGTGAAGGAGATCCATGCTGCTCGCAGATCGTCTTTTACTGGGGCTTCTCCCAAGATCGCCCTCCCCGAAGGCCGCCCGATTTCGAAGTCGGTGTTCGTGCCTCCCCTTCGACGGGACTCCGGCATCCCAGCTTCCCCCTCCGCCTCCCAAGGGCTGCTTTCCGAGACCCGGATTTCCTCAGCACCGCGAACACCCGGTGCTGGGGGAGGCTTCATATCCGGCATCCCCCCACCACCCTCATCGGATGCTGTGACCTCCTCTGCCCACTCCGCAATCCCCTCGGCACTCTCACCAGCGATATCGGCGACTCCCGCTTCCTCCTCCATCCCCGCCTCCCCTTCATCTTCTGTGGCCACCCCCAGATCCTCCTCTATTCCCCGGCTACCAGCATCCACCCAGCCGCAAAGGAAGCTATCGTTGGACTCTCCCACCGCCTCACCATCTGCATTACGGCCGCCTTCCCAATTCTCGCGCGCGCAGCTGCCAACCCCTGAGAAGCCTGGTGCACCCTCGGGAACGCCTCCACCCCACCACCACCCCACGACAGATCATTTAAGCCAACTGCCAGTCCTTCAGCTCCTTCACCCCACCTCCACCTCAGGACCACCCCACCACCACCCCCCGGCTCCTGGATTACCTAAACCAGCTTCCAGTCCTGCAGCTCCCCCTCCCCCCCCACACCTCCCGGACCACCCCCACCACCCCCACAGCTCCTGGATCGCCTAAACCAACTGCCAGTCCTGCACCTCCCCCTCCCCCACCTCCCGGACCACCATCGCCTCGGCTCCGGGATCGCCTAAACCAACTGCCAGTCCTGCAGCTCCCTCACCCCCCACCTCCAGGACCACCCCACCACCCCAGCTCCTGGACCCCTAAATCACCCCACGGCTCCTGCAGCTCCCCACCCCTCCTCCCTCCGCTTCATACCACCCCCTTCTGGAACTAAGATCTCTTCTGCTGCACCCGGACTTTCCATCCCCACCCCCATCTGGAGCTCCCCATCCCTCCACCTGCGCCACCCGCTCCATTAGGCTTTGCCGGAGACACCCCAGATCCGAGCATTGTGAGACCAACGTCATACAAGCAAAGACAAGAGTTCGCCAAGAGGGTCCAAGAGGAAGAATACAGTGTCAGCGCAGACTTTGCCACGCAGGCAGGGCACTCTTTGAGGTGCGCGGCCCTCCTGAGAGCCAGATAATTGTATTCAATCCTAATCTGGTCACCACATCTCACCTTGAACATTCCCTCCAATCAGCTCCTGCATATTTACTGCCTGAACAAAATAGAACGGCAACAAAATATGAGCCTAACAGGCTAGTTCGGTCATATGACAAGGGCTGCTCTGTCATGCAGTGAGGAGGAGAAGCATGTCATCGAAAATAAAGGCACCGAGCCGGCTGGTAGCGGCACCTACGATACCTTTTTCCCTGGACAGGGGTACTTTGCCTGTAGGAAGTGCGGGGCTCCAATATACTCATATGAGGCTAAGTTCAAAACTGGCTGCGGCTGGCCAGCCTTTGACAAATGCTACACAGGTGTGTGCTGAGAGCTCTTCAATTCCTCTTTCTCTTGAACCGTTATTTCTTATGGTTTGTTGTGTGCACTTGCTGTGGACTGGGGTAGGCTGTGCTGGCGCACCCTGTCCCTATGCTGTCTCCATCATACTTGGAGTTTTCAATTGCTTACACAAGGTAGCCTAGAAATACCCTGAATATGTCGGTAAAGATAAAACGCAAATGCACAAGCGTGTGTGCACTCTGCGCTACAAATATGTGCGATCCTGTGTAAGTGACTGCGGGGAATGGGTGTCCATAACACCGGCAGGATCGATCAAAATGCGACGGGAAGAGGATGATCGAGTGGAGATCATGTGTATGTGTAGTGCCCATCTCGGGCATATATTTGACAATGAAGGTTTGAGCAAAGGGGGTCAGCGTCACTGTGCTAATAGCCGTTCCCTGCAATACATAAAGGCAGCGCCGACAGCGCAGCTCACTCAAAGCAAGTTGGATACTGATTCGGTGTGAAAGCAACAGATACCATTTTAAAACACTGAGATGTGCCGAGGCAGATGGATGCTGTCTGCATACATGACTGGAAAGAGGACGTATTGACATATTCCTTTTGCATTTATATTTGAAATAAAAATATTTGAGGTCACCGACTGGTATGGAATGTGTGAGTATTGGACAATTGAGCCAAATCGGTGGCGACAGTTTTGGGAAGGATGACACATTGTGAAGGTATGAAATGGCGATACGTAAAGAATGGCAAGCTTGATGGAACCAATTGAATGATTCATCCAACATGGTATAACGAATGCGAAATTATTTAATGAGTTTTTACTGTTCGATAACAACTTGGTTTGCCCGACCGATTCATGTCATAAGACGTCACGCGAACTTTGGGAGCACGCAGATCATGCACAGTGAAAGTGATGAGGGATGCTATGTGGATAGTTCTCTAGTATTGTTACAATCATTGTTAATATCGTATGCCCCATATACACAATCAGTTATGGCGGGAAGGTCTGTGTACAAGAAGGAAGAGCTCTCAGCTCTCTCTCGTTCATATAGCCTTACAGAGATCTATTCGCCAACTGTCATCAGATCTCTAATGCATATGCACATTTCACACATGGCATATGGCAGCCATCCTACTGTACCGTGTACCCATGCTATACGCCCGAACCGTCGCACTTCAGTGTCAGTATCTAAACTGGTCATGACTTCTCATACCGCATGGTCGTATCACTTGTATCATGCTGCCATCATGGCATGCTGTCATTATACCACCCAACCGTACTATCACCAACTCTGTACTAGGGGACATAGTATGGCGTGGTATGACAGTGTGACATTATAGTAGGATGGCACCGCATGATCAGTCTACGATATATGACAAGGGAAGTGAATGACAGTCACATGAATGACATATCCAGGGTCATATACATGACTGATGTTAAATGCTGAATCAGATCTCAGAATTGAAATTGGGTAATTAAAGAAGAACCGACTTGAATTCATAGAATGTGTCACTGGCATGCAGCTACCAGATGACAGATGACACATCCAACAGAATCTAGCATAGCCAGTTCCAGTTTAGTTATTTAGGATGAGCGATCCCTCAGACTGGTGGCTTTTAATTCAGCAATCCTATAACACACTGCAGGACTGCTAAGAAAAGTAAGAGTTAACCAAATAAGAATGTGCTACTATCCACATAGTGTGCCCACAACAACTGGTATCAGAACTGAAAAACTCCGAGAGAGGGTTCGATCCCCCGACCTCTCGATTGCCATATTTATAGAGAAGCAGCACCTGAAGGAGAACGCTCGGGCCCTGCATTCGGCTTTGGGAACTCCCAGCAGACAGGAGGGGGAAACGCTCCCCTATCTACGAGGTGTCTGATCACAGAGAGGTGTCCCTCCTCTCTGGCTTCACCAACTCAGTGTCCGCTCAGTGTGCATCAACAGACGCACCAGCGGCACAGGAGTACGCCGACGACGCTATGAGTCAAGGGCCCTCTGCGGAGAGCATTCTGTCGCAGGAATACCGCGCGAGCATCCAGCTGGTTCCTGAAGCAGAACGCGAACCTGATCCTCTTGTCTCCAGGGCTGAGTGGTGGAGAGCTTTAGCCTGGCACCAAGCTCATCGGGAAGAGATCGAGGGCCACACAGCGTGCTACGAGGACGAGGAGGACTCAAAGGACGAGGAGAACCTTGAGGACGTGGAAAACATCGATGGGGTCTACGTGTGGGTAGACGGGCTCCCGAGACCTACGTCCCAGCGTTCAAGTGCGACGAGGACGAGCTGGTGGCGAACTGCAAGCCCTGGTACCTGGACGACATCAGTGACACCAAGTCCATGCACGGCCGGGACGCAGAAGCACGTAGATGTGAAGGGTAGGAGCCTGCCCCCGACGACACCCCTGACCAGCTGCGAGTGATTATGCATCGACAGACGCCCAGGGCAACGACAGCGCCCCTTCCAGCACGACCCGCAGGGATGATGGACCCGCGAGGCGTGCACTCTGCACCTCCCCTCGACCACGGGTCCATCGAAGCTGCGGAAACGAAGGCAGAGGAGGACAAGCTCGTCTCCCTTACGTTGCACCTCCACAGCAGCTTGTACGGAGACGGGCGTCCACACCAGCCTCGTCTCAGCTCAGGGGTCGACATGACCGCCGCGACCAGTGCAGCCCTCACGCAGGAGTGGAAAGACGTGCTCCACCTGCGACAGCGCCAGCGCGAGGGCACTTTCTACCTTGGCGGCCACGCTTACAGTACTACGACCTGGCGGGGCAGCAAGCTCAACTCCGGCGAGCCATGGTGAGAGAGGCCGAGCTCAACGACGGCGACGTTCGACATCAAAGAGAACGTGCAGCATGGATGGCGGCTCTGGAGGACAAGGGCGTCTACCAGCTGCTCAACGTCACGTACAACCTGGGTGACGTCATCAGGAGGCAGGTGGACTTTCTGTCGGACATCAGCCACAAATTGCACGCTGCTGATGCCGACCGCAGTCGGGCGTTCGTCGAGCAGCAGCTTCACGCCACTGGACGGGAGCCGACCGCAGCCGACACGCGGAACGTGAACCCCAGCAGGATACAACACGTTTGGCTCATGAAGACCCGCACGCCCAGTCACGATTCCCAGGCACCCTCCGCATTGACGGACGCCTTTCCCAATCAGGACACGGCGACATACGGAACAAGGCTCTTGTCTCTTCGGCAGGGATCTCGGGGGAATCGGTTGACAGTATTCCGCAAAGTGAGCATGGATGCAGATTATTGTTCTCCAACACTCGTGGCCGTGTGAGTACTGGCGCGGAAAACTGGTGGATTCGCTTTGCCCGCGGTTTTGAAAAGATGAAGCGTAGATACCTTCCGCTGCACGTATGCATACCACACGATTGGCATAGTCAGGTCTGCCGTATTTGGGAGTTTTGTGAGTAGTACGCATCTGCCGAAATATGCACTCCGGCGCGAACTGTGATACATTGTATCCAGTGCATTTCATGAGAGGTTCGATGGGATTCTCACGACACCATGCCTCCACCATGATATCTCCGCGCGCCGGATACCCAGTCGCAGAATGCTTGTCTTGCACATACACAAACTCCACCAACGTCTCGCCCAGCCGGTCATTGGTCACCCAGCTTTCCCTCCACCATCCGCGACGCAACTGACCTTCCACAACAACATTGCCTGATTGGAGCGACTCCACGCGCCATTGGACGACACGGTAGAACATGGTTCGGACGGCGGTAACCACCAGCGCCAAGAAAAGGGCACGCGAAGAAAACGGTCGTGGATCATAGCGCAGTTCCGGGCACTCTAGCGAACCGAACATCGCACATGCATCGCTTTCGGGCTCCCATTGCCTTTGTGCAGTTTCCGGCACATCCAAGAGAAACATCCCTGCATTTCCTTGGGGACGTGCACCCTCCCACAGCGAGCCCCAGGATGCATCCGGGCCGTACAGGCAATGCCCGTGAAACGTGAACTCGAAGGAGTACAATTCAGCTCCCTCCACATCTTGACGCATGCGGCGGACATAGCAGAACGCCCGACATCGGTGCCGCAAAAATTCAGTCATGTCCACCCAAGAGTCGAGCGTGTCGAACGCATTCGCACACGCGGATCGCAGCGGTTCGTGCGGCAGACCGGTTAACGTGCCTGCAACCTAAAACACCGCACGATCGGAATTCAATAAACTTTATTGCCAAAAGTATTACTCATCTGGAAGTTTTAGGTGCCTCCATAATCTACCTTTATTAAATGGAGCATTAAACGGACAAGTGGTGCGCGCTCACGTGAGGTCCACAAGTGTACCGGCGGGCACGGGCGGAATCCACTCAACGACAATGCCGTACCCTTGCAATTCGACAAGCCTATACAGGCAGCACGGACTACCCCTTCGCCTACATAGGTCTACATGAGTCCCGCCGCGCGAAAGTTTCAACACTAGAACCGTGCGGTGTACTCGTTCCGCATAAACGGTCAGGTTGTCGTTCACCAAGTAGCCCCAGTGACACCGGTGTTGGTCACACAAATAGTTTTTTGGGTGAGGAGTAATGCCCGCCTGGGTTGAACACCAAACCAATACATATCTACAAGTGGAGCCACGGGTCCGGGGGCGCGCCTCGAGCCTTGAATCACAAGGAGACGCGCACGCCACTCCTAACCCACCGGCTGTAATCCACTTCCACCCCAAACAAAAATGACATGCTGAACAATTAGCCACGGGTACAGGGGGGGCGCGCCTCGAGCCTTGA
>LGRX02004511.1:0-21168 GCA_001247695.2 Cymbomonas tetramitiformis | reverse complement strand
AGTGGATTACAGCCGGTGGGTTAGGAGTGGCGTGCGCGTCTCCTTGTGATTCAAGGCTCGAGGCGCGCCCCCGGACCCGTGGCTCCACTTGTAGATATGCATTGGTTTGGTGTTCAACCCAGGCGGGCATTACTTAGTCCGGAGACAGCGCCCCTCCAAAAACACGCAAACAGTCATGGCCAGGGAGGTTCACAGAGTTCACGTGCGCAGTGCAGGCATCCGTGCCCGGCAGGCAGGACAGGTGCGTTGCAATACAAGAATCGATCACGGACATCATCACAAACAAATCACTGCACCGTATCTCGCGAGTACACAAAATACACCAATTCCCAAAGAAGCTCATTTTGGCTTTATACATAAAAAGTGTATACAAATTGTATCACATACCGTGTTCTGCCTCAGTAATCAAGAGTGTTATTAGCTGTTGCCTCGTTATTAACATTATCACAGTTCCAATTTGTCATAAAAGCTAGGTGATCCACAATGGTCCACCTCCAAGGTGCCGGCGGTTTGCGGGCCGTGCACTCCATCCTCGATGCCCAAACAGCGCTCTCCAATGCGCACGCTGACAGACTATGTCACAGTAGCGTACTTGCCGGCATGGGCACCGCCTCCTGGTTCCACGAGGCAGCCTGGTCTTGCACAATGAGCATCGGCCAATCCGAAGTGCGGTGGCACGCCAAGCTGAGAACGCCGCACACTTGGCGTTCACTGCATCCACTTGAACGCCAAGCTCCGCGTAGGTCAAGAGACGGCTGTGTGACAGGAAGGAGAGGGGAGTCATCTGAAATGGAGGGGGCATCTGTAAGCTCTCGGTGAAGCTGCGTCCCAAAAAACGATTGGAAGACGTTGGTGAAGTGTAACCGAGGGTGACCCCACGGACCGTGAACAAGCACAACCTACCCCCACCAACCATGGCAACCACTGCCGTCGAGGGGCGTGGCATATACACGAAGTCGTAGCAGGCCCCGTAGGCCGTAGGGGTGTCCCAACTGGGGCACAGATGAGCTGTCCTGACACCGCACCATATATATTCCGTGTGCCCAACCCACATGCGCCCACATGCGCCCACGGTCCGCCGCACCAACCCAAAACAAACACACACATCCTACCGGCCACACCCCCTTTAATATGGTCGCGTGTCAGAGGAGCTGTCCTCACACCGCACCATATATAGTCCGTTTGCCCTACCCACATGCGCCCAAGGTCCACCGCACCAACCCGAAACAACCACATACATCCTACCGGCCACACCCCCTTAATATGGTCGCGTGTCAGAGGAGCTGTCCTCACACCGCACCATACGTATTCCGTGTGCCCAACCCAAATGCGCCCACCATCTGCCGCACCAACACAAAACAACCACATACATCCTACCGGCCACACCCGCTTAAGATGGTCGCGTGTCAGAGGAGCTGTCCTCACACCGCACCATATACATTCTGTGTGCCCTACCCACATGCGCCCAAGGTCCACCGCACCAACTACCGACACACAGATGCTGACTTGCATACTGACCCTTCACCCTCCAGCCAAACCAATGGGGATCAGCAGAATTTTGAAACTTTTGCTGTTGCTTGTAGTTGCTGCTTGGGTGGCCGCTGTGACCCCTGGTGAGTTCCCAAGCGTGCCTTCAGTGGGCTCGTGCTCGACCTCGCCACGCAGGTCTTTCAGGACCACATGGGAGGACCAGAGGTCCTCACGCCAATGGGACACTGGATGGGAGGCCATGGTGGCAGAACAAGATGAGGTGCTTCCACACACAGTGCTGGACACGTTACAGCCAGGGGGCACGACCAGAGTCACCAAGGACGAGGCCGCGTGGAGATCATCAGGGAGTACGTAGAGCGACCTCGCGCTGCCCTCGTAACTGCAAGGATCAGCGCGCTCGGGGCCGACTGCCCTGGGCTTGATGGTCATGGTGGTGCGAGAGCGACGCCTACGAGGGAATGTTACACTGGCCAATCTCCCAGTGGGGCACGAGCCGGAGCCTTAGAGGTCAACATGGCTCAGCGATCCGAGCACCAGTCAATAGACGACATTCTGAGCTCCCCGACGCACACTAATTGCACGCAGCAGACTGAAGCAATGCTTCCAGCTGCGCAGGAGCAGGAGGCCGCTTTGGTGCCATCGCCGAGCCGGGGCTCTGCAGCGCCCAGCAGCCCAGGATGGTCCAGTGGCCTCATTGCGCAAACCAACACTCGACGTGAGGACCACCTTACGACAAGACCGCATTGTCCGACCGAGAGGCTCATGCAGCAACGCTCGCCGCGGGCTGGCCATCGCAGGAGAAGATCTCCAAGCCCCGGGAGGGCAGGCCTACATCATGGAGCCGCTCGCAGTCAGCATACAGGCAGGAGTGCGTCGCGTGCTTCGCGTGAACGCCAGAGTTATGAAGAGATTTGGGAACAGAGAAGAAGGGACAGCGCGCTGGGACCTTTTGTAGGGGGCACCGGGCCAGCTGCAGCCCGGCGCGCCCGGTACTGAGAAGCAGCCCCGGCGCACAGCCGGGCACAGAGCCCGCCAACGGATGGTGGGCGAGGCGCACTCAGGTGTGCTTCCTATTGGTGGGGGTATTCACGCGCTCACATTGGCCGCAGCTACCTCACTTTGCAGTCGCGGTCGTGTGGATGGCCATGGAGATATTAAGATACCTTTGGGAAGAGGGCGCTGGCTGGGCATGCCGCGATGGTGTGTGCCACAAGGTTTGGGCGCGCACGTCGTGGGTCGTGCGTACCGCCTCGCTCCGGCCATGGTCACATCGTCAAGTGCATCTGCATGTCCTGACGGAACTGGCTAGGCACATGCTGCTGCTGGTCGTGGAGGCCTTTCGCGTGACAGGGCTCCACCATGTCCTGCACGGCCTGTGGTACGTGCCGTTGTTGCGGATTGGGCTCGCCATGATCGCCGTGCACTTCGTACGCATGGTCATCGCTCTGGGGTGCATCCTGATGGCTGTCGCCCACGTTGCGAACCATGGGTTTCCAGGCTCCTGCTTGGTTTACAATGAAAGCGCACTCGCCGCGCTTAGAGAGCGAGTGAACCGCGCGCTGATAGTGGTGCAGCGGATCTCCGCAGCGGCTTCTGCATGCGTCGAGGGACAGCTGCCAGCGCGGCAGGACCCGCTGCGGAGATCCGCTGCACCAACCCAAATGTGCTCGTGGGCACTTCGACAGATGCTCGGAGATATGTTTTTGAGTGAACGTGCAAAGTTACACAATTCGGATTTTTATAATATACTGGATCAGGGCCAGATTGAGGTACAAACGATAATTCGGTTCCGAGTTCTGAAGGCCAAACACTTCTCAAGTGCTCCACTTATTCACTCATCACTCAGGTTGCAGGGTCAACCTCTCGACAGCCGATGTCACACTTCGGCTCAACGTTCAATTCCCGATCCGATTTCATTTCTAATTCCGATTCGTCATTCTTGATTCAGATGTTATGCCGACAGACTGACACGATGACTGTCCCACAGTACTGTCATACTACTGTACTGTCATACTGTCATACTGTCATAGCGTCATACTGTCATACTGTCATAACCTTAATATCTGATATTCGATTTCATTGTCTTTTCAACCCCGATGCGAATCTGACCATTCTTCGAGGGTCTGACTGAGTTCCACGATGACACCCCCCACAGTACTGTCATACTACTATAGTGTCATACTGTCATACTGTCATAGTGTCATAGTGTCATAGTGTCATACCCCGGACATCTGGTATTCATTCTCATCGTGATTTCAAGCCCAATTTCACTGTCATCGTGCCAATCCCAGATTACCCCCGATGACACACATACGTACGCATAGGCATATCGGCTCACGCTGTGCCTCCGGGCACAACTCTCCCCCCCTTAGGAGTGGTCTACCTCCTGGGATCACTCCGCTAAGGTACCCATCTAAGTTCCAGTTCTTAGGTTTTCTGGTTCCTTTCTGTTTCCAGTTCTTAGGTTCTCTGGTCCCTCTTCGAGCACAGCTTGCCTGCCGCTACCAGGGCACCACTTTCACGAAGAAGGGTGCCACTTGGAATCTAAAGCGGGTCTTCAGTCTTGCGGAGGCGTAAATGTCGGAAAAGTTGTCGCAGCAGAAGTGCTGGCACGGGATATACGCTCGCGGACTTGCCTGTCCCAGTCTGCTGCGGGTGAGGTCCAAGCTGGGCGGTTTCTGGATGAGCACCGGTCGCCCATCTGCACGCACACGGTGATGAAGCAGTACAGCGTAGCAGGGGCGTGGGTGGCGCTGAGTTCGTCCATATGCAAGTGGGCTTCATGTACTGCGTACCGTACATGCAGTAGGTACACGCCAGCGGAGGGGGAAGCTGGCGCATCATAGGGCGAAGCCGTAGCGCGTTAGAAAAGCGACCTCTGGGGTTCTCCATGAACCAATGTTTCGGCTCTAAGTAGTCAATGATCTGCAATGCTCGTCGTACAATTTTGTCAGGCTGGGGGAGATCAGGGGGTCCACCAGTGGTGCGCGCTTGACTGTACTGCCTACAGGGGGGGCTTGCCCAAACGACATCGAAGAATCCAGGCGGGTATTGTTTGTAGTCCCATTGTAGGATGTCACATTCATATGTCTGAGTCCATCAATGTTCGGTAGGGCAGTCGTCATCTCCTTCTTGTACTCCTCACCCCAGAAGTCCTGAAACTTGAGGGTCCACTCAGGTCTCACTTCTGCGTCTTCAGTATCCGCAGCGGGTTCGGCGTTCTCAAAGTCGATAGCCGTGGCCGCAAAGGCAGAAGTAGTATCATCGGGGGACTTCTCGGCCATCATGAGCCAGGCGGGTTGGACCTCCGGGTCGTCATTGCCGCGTAGCTTCTGCGTCTCCGCGTACACCAGGTACTTCTTCAGCTGGGCAGGGGTCAGGAACACCTCATCCACCAATCCCGCACAGGCCGTGCCCTTCGGAGAGCTGTCTCCAGATGCTTTCCCAGGAGAACAGCCGGTGATGGTGACGCGATCTCCAATCTTACCGCCGCGGGACTTCCTGAGGAAGGAGACGGAACCATTCCCTTCATAGCCCAGAGTGACAGGAGAGTGACTGCGCAACCACCTTCCGCCAAGGATAACATCCACCTGTATGCCCAGTGGTAGGATCCGGAGGGCAAGGGCGTTCTCCGTATAGGTGCCCGTGGTGGTGTGCGTGTTAAACTTGGCGTACGCGGTGGCGCCAGTGATCTTCACAGATCCATCCGCCAAGGTGACTCGCATCTCGGAGCCGGCTCGTGTCGTGAGGCCACATCGCTTGGCGCTCTGCTCCGAGATGAAGTTGTCAGAGGCCCCTGAATCGATCAGCACCTTGACCGTGTGCCCTCTGAGGGTCGCATAGAACACCAGCAGCAGCGGTCCTTCTTCGTCATGTGCCGCTGCGAGGGTGCCCTCAATGTCGGTCTTCCACTGAACTCCCCCATCTGTGCGTATGCTTTTGCACTTGAGGTTGGGGAGGAGGTTGTCCGAGGCCTCGCGGCATTCTTCCAATGTTTGCCTACACGCGGCGTAGAACTCCTCATCCAGCAAATCAACATCTTCAGTCGGGTGACTGACGAGGTTGTCTACACTCGCCGTCAGCAGGGTGCCCGCTGAGGTGCATTCGCTCGAGGTGGGGTTGACATGAGTGGTGTCGCTGGTGGTAGGGCTCACATGGGTGGTGTTACTGGTAGTAGGGCTCACATGGGTAGTGCCGCTGGTGGTAGGGCTTACATGGGTAGTGCCGCTTACTGTGGGGCTCACGTGGGTAGTGCCGCTTGTTGTGGGGCTCGCATGGGTAGCGACACTGTTGGTGAGACTGCCATGGGTGAGGGGATCCTCGTCATGCTGAGGGCTGCTAGTGGGGGAGTTGTGGGCGAGTTGGTGGGAGCTCTGGTGATCAGTTCTCGCCTCAGGGGTCCCAGCTGCTGCCATCTGCTGGGTGAAGCAGAGCGAATTGACTGAGGACTCCTCTTCCATCACCTCAGGGTCTTCAGCGATGGGGTGGCTGTCGAGACAGGGCGGCGCTTCATCTGCTTCATGCGTTCTGACGGTGGTCATCTGCTGGGTGAAGCAAAGCGAGCTGGGTGTGGAGGTCTCCTCTACCTCTGCGCAGTCGGATGAACCTTCAGGGTTTCCTCCCGGAGTGGCCGGCGCGTTATCATGGTGCGAAGGTGTAGTCTCTGTTGTGGGCTCGGCCAGCGAGGATGATGGAGGGGACGCTCCCAAGGGGCTGGGACCCAGCTTCCTCATCTTGTACTGGTGTACTGCGTGCAGACTGCACCAGGCGCCAGGTAGACCCACATCTCCCGCTGTCCCAGGTATCGTGCCCACTTCAGTGTCCAGGGTGCAGAGGGATGTCGAAGATCTCGCTGCTGCTCTTCGTGCGCCCTCCTTTTCCCACAGCCTGCTACCTGGGGAAGAGTCTGGGCTCGAAGTGGCGATTGCCTTTTGCTGCTCGGCGGGCGACAGTTCTCTCCAAGCCGCGTAGAGGTCGTGGGAGCTGGCGTTAGAGGGTTCGGGGACTCGCTGGCGACCGTCGTGTGAGAGGAGGTGCCACAATGCTATGCGCTGATGGCCCTCCTTGCGATCTTGAGGTTCGCGGGCAATGCGCATCCTTTCCGCCAACTGGTTGGCGCGGTTCACGCGCTCCTTTGGCGATCGACTCCCAGAGTGTATGCGGCTGCGGGCGCGCTCCGACATCTTATCCACCAGGTCCTTGGCAGCCTCTGGGGATTTGCGCAGAGCTCTGCGGACCTTTTGCATGGCGACCTCGAGGGGAAGGGAGTACAGATCCCTCTTCCAGTGCCACGCAGTTAGCCTTTTCCGTGGGTCTGCGAGGTTGGACTGATAGATGGGCAGTGGTAGGACAACACGCGGTCGGGGGCGAAGATCGCGGGGCTCTCCGCGGTTGCTGCCCATAATGGGGGGTCTGTGCCGGGGGACTCGCCGTCCCCTCCGACCCTCGATCCTCGCTTGTGTATAAAGCAGGGCCGTCATCAAGAGGTAGTGACGGCTCATCGAAGGGGGTGCTTCCTGCAAGAGGGTGGCTAGTCAAGTCATCCCTCGGCGGCGATGGGGCACCAGCTGAGCGGTAGGTGCGTCGCAAGCGGGTCCCAGAGGTGAAGGCCACGTTCTTGGGATGGGGACGTTGGCCCCAAGGGTCTCTGCGTCCTCGGGCGCGTCGGGGTTCCACTGGTTCTGGCCGCTTCTCCAGGGCGGAGAGGGTCTGATCATCAGGGCAAGACCTCACTTCCTCGAAGGGCAGGGTCTGGGGCTGGCCGCCGGCCAGTCATTCATCGCTCTCCACCGGGGGAAGGCCGTCACCCTCCACAAGCTCGATGCCCGCAAGGGCCGCCAGGGTCTGGTAGCTCTGCTCGTCCTCACAGGTAGCAAGAGCCAAGACCTCCTCGGAGAACTCCTCTGGGACGCCATCCACCGAGGAGATGTCCTCCTGCTGCTCGATGGCCCAGACGACGGCGGCTACAAACCCAGGGGAGTTCGCCAGTCGAGCGGGTGCATTGGCCCTCCACTCCTTGAGTTTAGCCTCGTCCGTACAGTTGCGGACGATGTGCTCCGCAGAGCCGCAGGCGAAGCACCGGCGGACTTTCGGAGCGTCGGGGCGGGAGAGGCCAGGTGGTGGTGGTAATGGGGTCACTGCCGCGGCGACGGTGGTGGCAGGCCCATTCTCCAGCATGGCAAGAGCTGGGCGGTTCGAAGAGGGGGTACGCCTGTAGAAGGGGGTGCGAGGTGATGGATTGGCGAAGGAAACAGTACGGGGAGGACGGTCTTGAGAGCGCCTCTGAGCCGCCTCCGTGTCAATGTCACTCTCCACCTCCTCAGCAACTTCCCGAATCTTCAACAAGACGTTGTGGGTGCCTGGGATGTCGTCAGCGACGGTCTTCCTCTCCCACTCTTCTGGTTTGGAGACATCCAAGTGGATGGCTCTCAGGCGCCGCATCACCTTGGGTGCATATTTCAACCCTCGGCGGTACGTAGAGAGCATCGACAGGTTGGTCATCCCCACGCAATTGGGGACTCTGCCAGCCAGGAAGTTGACGGAGGCCATGCGGGTCTCCAATCGCGAGAAATACTCCGCCGCGGTCTCGTTCATCGCCTGCTTCAGGGCAATGGCCTCGCCATGTGCGTTCTCCAGGTAGGCCTGCGTCAGGGAGCACACCGCCAGATCGCTGAAGAACACGTCCAGCTCCCCGTAGCGTTGGTGCCAGGCCTGCTCGGACCCAAAGGTCCCCGCCGCGCGCTCCAAGAACTTCCTCTGCTGGTCTTGAAGAGTGTGCTCCTTGAAGTTCCAAAGAAGGCTTGACACACTCGCCTGGTACGCTGATACAGACGGCGTACAGCTGGGAGTGGTCAGTGCCTCGATCACGATGGCCTCTTGGAATACCTTCCGCACCATGTTGGAGTAGTTCTCCAACTGCGTCAGGAGGCTCTCCTTGTCGGCCGATTTAGTGTCGGACGCGGAGCGGGGGAACCTGGTCACGCTCTTAACCAGCTTTAGCACCATCTCCTTGGTCTTGTGTTCCAGGCGGACCTCATCTGAGGATGCTCGCAGATTAGTGCCCTGCGGCAATCGAACGATGCCTGGTACAAAGGGGGTGGCGCTGGGAGAGAGCACGGGGTTCGCAGCGGCGGCAGGGTGAACGGGGTGCGCGGCAGTGGCGGAGTGAACGGGGTTTGCGGCGGCGGAGTGGGGGAAACGGGCTGGAGGTGGTGGTCCCGGGGCATGCGCGGGCGGGAGCGCAGGCGCGGGATTTGTGGGGACTGCAGTCGGAGTGGGCGGTAATGCAGGGGCTGATGGTGGTGCGGGGAGTGGAAGAGGTGTATGGAAGGGCAGGGGTGTGGATGGTTGTGCGGCCACCACGCTCATGCTCCGGTACCAATCGGAGTAGCTGACCTCCGACCACGCGGCGAGCCCGTCCTGATCGAAGTTCTGCATCTCCGACTCCCGCGCAGTGGCAGGGATCCACTCCCACACTGGCTGCCCCATGCTGGTAGACCGCACATTGGCCGCGGCTGGGTCCCTCATTGCCATATCCATGACCTCGCGGTCGACCACACCCCCTTAAGATGGTCGCGAGTCAGAGGAGTTGTCCTCACACCGCACCATACACATTCCGTGTGCCCAACCCACATGCGCTCACGGTCCGCCGCACCAACACAAAACAACCACATACATCCTACCGGCCACACCCCCTTAATATGGTCGCGTGTCAGAGGAGCTGTCCTCACACCGCACCATATATATTCAGTGTGCCCTACCCACATGCGCCCAAGGTCCACCGCACCAACCCAAAAAAACCACATACATCCTACCGGCCACACCCACCTTATTATGGTTGCGAGTCAGAGGAGCTGTCCTCACACCGCACCATACATATTCCGTGTGCCCAACCCACATGCGCCCACGGTCCGCCACACCAACCCAAAACAAACACACACATCCTACCGGCCACACCCCCTTTAATATGGTCGCGTGTCAGAGGAGCTGTCCTCACACCGCACCATATATAGTCCGTTTGCCCTACCCACATGCGCCCAAGGTCCACCGCACCAACCCGAAACAACCACATACATCCTACCGGCCACACCCCCTTAATATGGTCGCGTGTCAGAGGAGCTGTCCTCACACCGCACCATACGTATTCCGTGTGCCCAACCCATTTACGCCCACGGTCTGCCGCACCAACCCGAAACAGCCACAGACATCCTACCGGCCACACCCCCTTAATATGGTCGCGTGTCAGAGGAGCTGTCCTCACACCGCACCATATATAGTCCGTGTGCCCAACTCACATGCGCCCACGGTCCGCCGCACCAACCCGAAACAACCACATACATCCTACCGGCCACACCCCCTTATGGTCGCGTGTCAGAGGAGCTATCCTCACACCGCACCATATATATTCAGTGTGACCAACCCACATGCGCCCACGGTCTGCCGCACCGATCCGAAACAATATACGTCTTGTTATGTTTTACTATCAAGACGTAGTACCAAACCAATACATATCTACAAGTGGAGCCACGGGTCCGGGGGCGCGCCTCGAGCCTTGAGTCACAAGGACACGCGCACGCCTCTCCTAACCCACCGGCTGTAATCCACAACTACCCCAAAAGAAGATGCCTTGAAGACGAGTAGCCACGGGTACAGGGGGCGCGCAACGAGCCTTGAATTAGGCCACGCGCACGCCGCTCCCGACCCACCGGCACATCGTCGGGGAAAAGAAATACAACCTTCCGTCATGTAACCTTGCCGGCCGGTCGAAGCAGTACCCTCCCGAGCTGAACACCATCCAGAAACCAACACAAGTGGAACACGCTTGTACGCACGTCTCTTTGGCTACTACCCAAATTCATGGTCCTACCACAAGGACCAATGGGCAATTGCGGTTTCGATCACTAAATCGACTATTTGAGGCACGGCATGTAGCACGGCTAGGTGGGCCCGGATTGCATAATCGATGAAAATGACATTTAAAAGTCGCAAGAACTTTCAAGAAGTACTTAGTGGTTAAAAGAAATCATCTAGAGGCAATATTTTATATTTTTGATAATTGTAGTGGCCACAGGGCTGCTTACAGGTTGCGGACGGGCTGCCGTACATACATTGCATATCTTGCGGGCGCGTGAGATATGCAAATGATACGGGGAAGTTATTAGACGTTGTGAGAAGTATTTAGAGGTCATCCGTAGGCAATGAGAAGCGAAATTTCACATCGGGACATATTCACGGGGTGCTGGGGAGCCAATTTCGTCTGTAAAATGGCTGCAAAGCAGAAAATGCATATCTTGCGGGCGCGTGAGATATGCAAATGATACGGGGAAGTTATTACACGTTGTGAGAACTATTTAGAGGTCATCCGTAGGCAATGAGAAGCGAAATTTCACATCGGGACATATTCACGGGGTGCTGGGGAGCCAATTTCGTCTGTAAATGGCTGCAAAGCAGAAATTGCATATCTTGCGGGCGCGTGTGATATGCAAATGATACGGGGAAGTTATTACACGTTGTGAGAAGTATTTAGAGATCATACCTAGGCAATGAGAAGCGAAATTTCACATCGGGACATATTCACGGGGTGCTGGGGAGCTAATTTCGTCTGTAAAATGGTTGCAATTCAGAAATTGCATGTCTCGCGGGCGCGCGTGATATGCAATATTAGAAATCACGATGTTAGAAGTCATTGCAAGTTATCAGAAGTTATCACAATGCATTATCACATAAATATATTCACTTTGCCCTAAGGATACGCATATTATTGCAGTTGCAGGAGTTGGGGCACTAGCAGTTGCCGGGTGGCGGGTGCTAAAGCTACAAGCGCATGCCCTACGGGGGCATCGCCTACTCTCCATAGAGGAGTTCACCGCCTATCTATCGTGGCATGCTAAACTGTAACTCCTCTATGGAGACGCCCGAGGCCCTACCGAAGTCAGAGGTGGCATTCAATGGCGTGGGCTGCTGGAGTGGCTGGAGTGGCTGGAGCTGCTGGAGCTGTTGGAGCTGCTGGAGCTGCTGGAGTTGCTGCAGCTGTCGGGCCTGTGGTTGCTGAAGGAGCATGGGCTGGGACTGCTGCATTGGCATTTGCAAAGTCTGGGGAGGTTGCAGGAGAAGGGGTTGCAGCTGCTGGGTCTGCTGGAGCTGCTGGAGCTGCTGCAACTGCTGGAGCTGCTGGAGCTGTTGCAGCTGCTGGGGCTGCTGGAGCTGCTGGAGCTGTTGCAACTGCTGGGGCTGCTGGAGCTGCTGGAGCTGTTGCAGCTGCTGGGGCTGCTGGAGCTGCTGGAGCTGCTGCAACTGCTGGAGCTGCTGGAGCTGCTGCAACTGCTGCAACTGCTGCAACTGCTGCGTCTGGGGTTGCTGGAGCAAGAAGGGCTGGGGTTGCAGCGGTTGGAAGGCTTGCGGCAACAACGGAGGCTGGGACGCTTCCTGTCCTACTTGGAGCATCGGCACCGCCTGAGGCTCCGCCTGAGGTTGCTGCTGAGGGCTTTGCTGCTGGGGGGGGAGGGTAGGTGGTGCCTCCGCTGTCGGCGCGCTGGGCGCATCTTCCCCTGGGCTTGCCATGAAGTCCGCCACTTGGCGCTCCAAGGCCCGCTGCTGGCGTTCCTCAGACAGCTTCAGCTGCTGTGTGAAGTGCGCCTCCTGCTGCTTCAGCATCTTCTGGCTCGCCTCCTCCTGCCTCGCTAACACCGCCGATAGCTCCTCCACCGTGATTCCCCTCACCGATGGGGCCGCCTCGGTAACCTCCGACAGAGCGACAAGCGGTTGAGGGGGGGCCACCGTGGGGGCTGACGACGCCGGCGCCGCGCCCCTCGTTGACGCACGCCCCGAGGCCGGCATGCTTCCGCTGCCAGCAGAGGATCTCCTCCTTTTTGGACCCTTTGCTGAAGTTTGCGGGTCACCGCCACCCGAGCTCAAGCCCCTACCGACCTTATCCGCCGGCTGCCGTATCCGCGGGAGGCTCAACCTCTCCGCCTGGTTTCCCTGCGAGTTGGCTCCCGCGAGTTGGCTCCTCAACTTCTTCCTCGGTGGGGTGCCGGCGGTATCCACGTCCTCGCCCTCGTCCTCCGCCGGGAGCGCCGACGCACCACCCTGCGGCTCTGCATTCGCACCCCCTCCCCACCGAGCAAGCACGTCCTCGAAGACGTAGTCATCTTGCGTGTAGTACGGCGACGAGAAGAAGTCACCCTGAAGCTGCTTTGCCGTCAATTGCCTCACGATCGGAGGCAAAGAGACACCTGTGAAGAGCCCACAATCGGACGTCGAGCTTGTCAAAAAGAAATTGGGGGCTACCACTTAGACAAAAGCAATTTCACCGCAAGCATGCTCAGCACCCCCCGCAAGAGTACCGATTCACACAAACAAAGAGAATGCCGTACCGTTCTCCAAGCCGTAGTGCTTGTGCAGCTGGATGAGCTTCGGGAAGAAGATTTTCGCGCACTTGTACACCGTGTCCGACCCCTCTTCAGTCTTGAAGTGGGCGGCACCACGGGCCTTATCCGTGCTCCCCTGGTTGAGCCGGTTCATCCTGAAGATGTGCGTAAGTTGCGGGGTGGCGTTTCTGCCGTGGATTGGCCCACCGCATATGGTGAACCACCCACGGTCTTTCACGTGCAAGATCGTCCCCGCAATATACGCGCCCTTGTGCCCTTGGTGATACACGACGGATCCCCTCTCGAAACGCCCCTTGGACTTTTCCGTGTACCCCTCCTTCCCATGTACCCCATCCCCCGCCACGTACACCACCGGTGCTAACTGTGGCAGATCACGGTGATGCACCCAACGGGGATAAAAAACAACACGTTGCTCCAACGTGGCCTTCGCCCACCCCGGCCAATCCGCGGCAGCGGGCGCCTCCACGACCACCTCCGCCGGTGCGGGCTCTCCCGCCGCGGGGCTCCCCGTGATTGGGGGCGGAGCGACTACCACCTCCGCCGGTGCGGGCTCTCCCTCCGCGGGACCCTTTGTGATTGCGGCATCCTCCACCACCACCTCCGCAGGTGCGGGCTCTCCCGCCGCGGGGCTCCCCGTGATTGGGGGCGGAGCGATTACCACCTCCGCCGGTGCGGGCTCTCCCTCCGCGGGTCCCTTTGTGATTGCGGCATCCTCCACGACCACCTCCGCAGGTGCGGGCTCTCCCGCCGCGGGGCTCCCCGTGATTGGGGGCGGAGCCAACACCACCTCCGCCGGTGCGGGCTCTCCCGCCGCGAGAACCTCCGTGCTCGTGGGGGCGGGAGCGTCCGCGGGTTGCTCCGCTCCCCACGGCGCTTCCGCATGCCCCTCACCAACCTCCCTCCGGGGTGTGGCCGCTTCAACGGGCGGTGGCCATTGCTTGAGCGCGCCTTCCAGCAGCAGGGCGCCTACTTTTGAGAGCTTCGCAGCGTCCTTCTCCGCTTGTGAGGCTGGGTAGACCGTGCGCTTCGCCATGCACTCCGGTCTACCACAGTTGTTCACCTCCTCGATCCCTTTGCCTAGAAGGCAGACGTTGTGGTAGCTCGCACCGCAGTGCGAGCACTTGTGTACTCCACGTCCGTCGTCCTTCTCGCAGAGGAAGCAGCAGTCTTCAGCTGCTGGCGGTGGGGGTGAGGGCGGAGGAGGCATGTTTCCACCTAATTCATACCACACCAAAACCAAAACCATTACACAAGCAGGGTTTCGGGCAGTATCCATACGCATGACTATATAGGTTCTCCCAACATGCGATTCTAAAGGGTGCTCACCATCTTCATGCCCTGTATAGCATCTATCGTATGCTATTGTCAGGGCATGATCGAAAGCATTCCAATCTAATGCTTTCGATACGGCGGTCTTCGGACCTGGCAGCTCCCCCAGTCGTCTCGTCGCCTCCATATCGTCCATGTTAACGACAGGGGGCTCCGATCGTCCTCCGCCAGGCTCCTCCACGCATTCCGCGCGACCGCAGTTGAACAAATCTCTCTTTAGGCCTCTTGCCTCTTGACACTTAGGGTGGTAGCGAATCTCGCACACCTTGCATTGCGTAACGAAAGCCCCCTTTTGACAATAGCAGCACCTATCTTCTGGCAGTACCTCTTTGCATTCACCACACTGCACCGCCGGATACTTTTTATTCGCACAGCTAAAGTGAAAGCTCCTATTGCAACCCCTACAAGTCTGCGCTGGAATTAGTTTACTGTCGCATCCAACGACATGGCAGCGGTGGTATTCAGGGGCGTTTCGGGACGGTTTCTTTGCACGCGCGATGTTTCCGCCTCGGTTTCTTGAAGTCATTGCAGTTTCCGAAGTGCTAGACCTAAGAAGTGTTCTTCAAGAATGGCTTCCGCTCGCTTGCACCAACTAGGGCGCTGAGACGCAGTAACTGTGCATGCATGTGTGACGTCAGCTCAGTATAAATCGAGGACAAAACCGCCCAAGCATTTCTCGTACGTCGATGGATCCGGGATCGGATCCGACATACGAGAAAAGTTCATGCACGTTTGACGTCAGCTCAGTATAAATCGAGGACAAAACCGCCCAAGCATTTCTCGTACGTCGATGGATCGGGATCGGATCCGACATACGAGAAAAGTTCATGCACGTTTGACGTCAGCTCAGTATAAATCGAGGACAAAACCGCCCAAGCATTTCTCGTACGTCGATGGATCTGGGATCGGATCCGACATACGAGAAAAGTTATGCACGTTTGACGTCAGCTCAGTATAAATCGAGGACAAAACCGCCCAAGCATTTCTCGTACGTCGATGGATCTGGGATCGGATCCGACATACGAGAAATGTGCATGCGCGTGTGACGTCAGCTCATTATAAATCGAGGACAAAACCGCCCAAGCATTTCTCGTACGTCGATGGATCTGGGATCGGATCCGACATACGAGAAATGTTCATGCACGTGTGACGTCAGCTCAGTATAATCGAGGACAAAACCGCCCAAGCATTTCGTGGAAGTAAGTATGTGAAAATGCTTGCAGAGAAAGACAAACTTGTATATATTACTATGGATATGCATACGCGATATGTCTTGGAATCGGAGCAAACGGTGTAGGAGGGCGCGAATATGGGTGGCAGCACGAAACGGCGCCCCAATCCCACAAGCTTTAACGGTATGAATATCTACACCCCGAAACGTGTGTACAAAAGACATGTGATTGTGCTGCTGTGAGACTTCGCGTCAAGGAAGGGTTTACGTGTGTCTTACTAGATTGTTTGGTGACAGGGACGCATATCGGCGAAGGGTTATTGAACGTCACGCTCGTGCGGGATCAACGATCGTGGCTATTTGGGGTGTTATGTACGACTCTCCACATTACGCTGCTTGCAGTGAGCGTTTTCTTGGCGTTGTGTGGCTCCGACGCTGCCTACAATCCGGGACCGAATTGGGATATTCCTCCCGTTCTTATAGACTTGTTACCCCTTCTCGTAGAGGTTGGAGATTCCGCTCGTTGGAGATTCCGCTCGCATCATACCTCTTGGAGTGTGACCCCTGAAAGATGCTGATATGGATACGCTTTACACGTTGGTGGGGAAGATAGATTTGTTGTGCGAGGCCTGGACATCGGCAAAGGGACAAGGTGATGTTAATCACGCTCACTCAGAGGAGGTTTGTGACGATGTGGAAATGTCAGACGAGTTGCAAGGCGGAGATGAGGAAACGCACGAACGTCCTAGAGGTCAATTGCCGCAAGTAAGTGAAGGTTTTGAGGAGTTGACGCGCGGGAATAAGTGTTGGTGGATCGAGAAGATGCGAACGGCATTTGGGAGAAGCCCTCACCGCATTGTGGGTGCGGTGAGGGCGTATATCGAGTCCCTTCCGGCGGGCTTCAGTTCGGAGGTGCACAAGGAGTGCAAAGCGGCATTGGTGTCGTTAGGTGACCGGCGCGTGGAGACGGTGAAGAGTTGTGTTGTGGCGAATTTGAGGGACGCGTTATCACGCTTAGCACGACGAAATACACGTGTGAACGTTAGTCTAACGAGGGGGATAGCGGCTGCGGCATTTGGGAGCAACTTGGCCGAGGATAACTTGGTGCGTACGGCTTGCACGATGCTTGGTGTGCATCAACGCGTTGGAACGCTTGCTGGGGTGGTTGGAAACGCAAACTTGAGGGAGGGGGCACACATGGCAACTGCGGAGAGAGGGCGTCGTGGCCTTTGGGAGGGCGTGATGCTTGCGGAACGGAGATTGTCTACCCGATGCTTGACAATGGCGACTTGTGCTCTTATTAGAGCTTTTTGGTTGCACCCGGACACCACTCGAGTTAGTCCTTGCAAAAAGGACGTCGTGTTGGCACGTGACCCCAACACCGGTGCTTTGAGAACACCGAGAGAGTTCATGAGCAAACATTGGTTGGAAGCCTCTCAACTAGTAATATATAGGAGGTTTCAAGCCAAGTACCCCGTTATCAAGATTGGGCAACGTTCCTTTGAGAAGCAAGGGGTGTGCAAGCCGCACAATGTTGTGCGGCTGCGAAGGAAGGACAACATATCTTGTTGGTGTAGGTACCACGAAAACATGAGAATGGTCCTTGAGGGCTTTGACAAGGCCCGAGAGGCGGTGCATTCACCATGTGCGTGCACTTCGGCGACATGTTGCCCACGGGTTCGAAGGACACCTGAGCATAGGCGAAAAAAGGCGGTGGGGAACACGGGAATGGTTTGCACTACTATTGCAACGGCGGGGAGGTCGACATCAACTTTCGCCGAGGGCTTGTTGTGTCCGCGGGTGGGGGATAAGCATGCCATGGAGTGCTTGAGAGGGAGGTGCGAGAAGTGCGGCGGCTTGGCCAACTTCAAAGTGTGTGACAGTGAGGTGCAGCATGAGGCACAAGAATAGTGCAGTGGTCTTGTTATGAGACTTGCGGCACAGGGCAGATGGACGAGGATGGTAAGGAGATTCGGCGACTGCAGTTTGTGCAGAAGAAGACGAAGCTGGCCGCCTTGATCGCCAAGTTGCAGGCGCTGTACCGCTGTTGCTGGGGCACGAGCCGGGGGCTTCGCCAAACTGTCAGTGCAAGGGGAACTTCTTAGTGAATAGCGCGGCCGCAGGGCAACCGGAGGCATGGGCGTGGAAGAAGTTGGAAGGCTGCGGGGATTGCGCGTTTCTGCGGCCATATGCATGTCACACTTTCATGGCATTGCACCAGCAGCGGCAGTTTCAGACGTTCGTGAGGGATTTGCCACTGGGACATGCGGTGTTCTTGTTTGACTTCTCGGAGAATCATTCATTGAACATTCCTCGAGAAGTGCAAAGTCTGCATTGGGTGGTGAAGCAGGCGACCATATTAGTCTGTGTGGTGTGGAGACATGCGTGTATGGCCGTGGATGGGGTGGAATCAACCGCGGAGGACCCAGTGCTGGTGAAGGATTACGTGTACTTGTTGAGCGATGACCGGAAGCACGATCACCGCTTCATTCAGTACATGCGGGAGTTGATCATCAGAGACTACTTCATCGGGAGGGGGATCGCAAAGCCCTTGTTTATCCACGAGTGGGCAGATGGTTGTGCGGGACAAAACAAGTGCGCGGCAGGGTTTGCGGATGTGGCGAATAGCAAATACGAGTGGTCATTAGGTGTACCTTGCCAACGGAACTTCTTTGAGACGGCGCATGCCAAGGGGGAGCAGGATGGGGCGGGGGCGCATGTCAAACACGCAGCGGCGGTGGCGGTCATATCAGAGGGTGACAAGTGGTATGCCCGCATCAATTGCGCTGCAGACCTGCATGCGTTCTGTTGCGAGAGATTGAGCCGACGCGCGGATAGCAGTTACGCCAAGGCAAGAGCGAGCTTCAATCAACGGTTTTTTTACTTGGTACCAGAGGACGCACTGCACGAGGAGGCGGGAGGATTGCATGCGGTGGATCACAATGCTGGTGCGGCATGTAGAAGGAAGGCACAATGGAGGCTGAACGAAGCCAGAACAAAGGCTAAACGAAGGCTTTGCCTGCACAAGGAAAGCACAATGAAGGCTGAACGAAGGCTTTGCCTGTAGAAGGAAGCCACAATGAAGGCTGAAGGAAGGCACAATGATGGTTGAACGAAGTCTTTGCTTGTCGAAGGAAGGCTCAATGAAGAGTAAACGAAGGCGCAATGAAGGCTGAAGCAAGGCGTAATGAAGGCCGGACGAAGGCACTGTCTGTTAAAGGAATGCACAATGAAGGCTGAACGAAGGCTTTGCCTGTAGAAGGAAGGCACAATGGAGACTGAACGAAGCTAGAACAAAGGCTAAACGAAGGCTTTGCCTGCACAAGGAAAGCACAATGAAGGCTGAACGAAGGCTTTGCCTGTAGAAGAAAGGCACAATGAAGGCTGAACGAAGCCACAACACAGGCTAAACGAAGGCTTTGCCTGTAGAAGGAAGCCACAATGAAGGCTGAAGGAAGGCACAATGAAGGTTGAACGAAGTCTTTGCTTGTCGAAGGAAGGCTCAATGAAGAGTAAACGAAGGCGCAATGAAGGCTGAAGCAAGGCCTAATGAAGGCCGGACGAAGGCACTGTCTGTTAAGGGAATGCACAATGAAGGCTGAACGAAGGCTTTGCCTGTAGAAGAAAGGCACAATGGAGGCTGAACGAAGCCAGAACAAAGGCTAAACGAAGGCTTTGCCTGCACAAGGAAAGCACAATGAAGGCTGAACGAAGCCACAACACAGGCTAAACGAAGGCTTTGCCTGTAGAAGGAAGCCACAATGAAGGCTGAAGGAAGGCACAATGAAGGTTGAACGAAGTCTTTGCTTGTCGAAGGAAGGCTCAATGAAGAGTAAACGAAGGCGCAATAAAGGCTGAAGCAAGGCGTAATGAAGGCCGGACGAAGGCACTGTCTGTTAAAGGAATGCACAATGAAGGCTGAACGAAGGCTTTGCTTGTAGAAGGAAGGCACAATGGAGGCTGAACGAAGCCAGAACAAAGGCTAAACGAAGGCTTTGCCTGCACAAGGAAAGCACAATGAAGGCTGAACGAAGGCTTTGCCTGTAGAAGGAAGCCACAATGAAGGCTGAAGGAAGGCACAATGATGGTTGAACGAAGTCTTTGCTTGTCGAAGGAAGGCTCAATGAAGAGTAAACGAAGGCGCAATGAAGGCTGAAGCAAGGCGTAATGAAGGCCGGACGAAGGCACTGTCTGTTAAAGGAATGCACAATGAAGGCTGAACGAAGGCTTTGCCTGTAGAAGGAAGGCACAATGGAGACTGAACGAAGCTAGAACAAAGGCTAAACGAAGGCTTTGCCTGCACAAGGAAAGCACAATGAAGGCTGAACGAAGGCTTTGCCTGTAGAAGAAAGGCACAATGAAGGCTGAACGAAGCCACAACACAGGCTAAACGAAGGCTTTGCCTGTAGAAGGAAGCCACAATGAAGGCTGAAGGAAGGCACAATGAAGGTTGAACGAAGTCTTTGCTTGTCGAAGGAAGGCTCAATGAAGAGTAAACGAAGGCGCAATGAAGGCTAAAGCAAGGCATAATGAAGGCCGGACGAAGGCACTGTCTGTTAAAGGAATGCACAATGAAGGCTGAACGAAGGCTTTGCCTGTAGAAGAAAGGCACAATGAAGGCTGAACGAAGGCTTTGCCTGTAGAAGAAAGGCACAATGAAGGCTGAACGAAGCCACAACACAGGCTAAACGAAGGCTTTGCCTGTAAAAGGAAGCCACAATGAAGGCTGAAGGAAGGCACAATGAAGGTTGAACGAAGTCTTTGCCTGTCGAAGGAAGGCTCAATAAAGAGTAAACGAAGGCGCAATGAAGGCTGAAGCAATGCATAATGAAGGCAGGACGAAGGCACTGTCTGTTAAAGGAATGCACAATGAAGGCTGAACGAAGTCTTTGCCTGTAGAAGGAAGGCACAATGGAGGCTGAACGAAGCCAGAACAAAGGCTAAACGAAGGCTTTGCCTGCACAAGGAAAGCACAATGAAGGCTGAACGAAGGCTTTGCCTGTAGAAGAAAGGCACAATGAAGGCTGAACGAAGCCACAACACAGGCTAAACGAAGGCTTTGCCTGTAGAAGGAAGCAACAATGAAGGCTGAAGGAAGGCACAATGAAGGTTGAACGAAGTCTTTGCTTGTCGAAGGAAGGGTCAATGAAGAGTAAACGAAGGCGCAATGAAGGCTGAAGCAAGGCATACTGAAGGCCGGACGAAGGCACTGTCTGTTAAAGGAATGCACAATGAAGGCTAAACGAAGGCTTTGCCTGTAGAAGGAAGGCACAATGGAGGCTGAACGAAGCCAGAACAAAGGCTAAACGAAGCCAGAACAAAGGCTAAACGAAGGCTTTGCCTGCACAAGGAAAGCACAATGAAGGCTGAACGAAGGCTTTGCCTGTAGAAGAAAGGCACAATGAAGGCTGAACGAAGCCACAACACAGGCTAAACGAAGGCTTTGACTGTAGAAGGAAGCCACAATGAAGGCTGAAGGAAGGCACAATGAAGGTTGAACGAAGTCTTTGCTTGTCGAAGGAAGGCTCAATGAAGAGTAAACGAAGGCGCAATGAAGGCTGAAGCAAGGCATAATGAAGGCCGGACGAAGGCACTGTCTGTTAAAGGAATGCACAATGAAGGCTGAACGAAGGCTTTGCCTGTAGAAGGAAGCCACAATGGAGGTAGGCTGAACGAAGCCAGAACAAAGGCTAAACGAAGGCTTTGCCTGCACAAGGAAAGCACAATGAAGGCTGAACGAAGGCTTTGCCTGTAGAAGGAAGCCACAATGAAGGCTGAAGGAAGGCA